>CAUYSK010104882.1:0-81775 GCA_963575035.1 Avahi laniger
TTTTGGAGCTCCAGATGGCAGCCAAGGAGTCTGGGGGTGAGGACCCTGCAGAGCATCCTGGGAGGAGAGCTATGAAAGACATATCTGAAGCCAGGAGTAAGAGGCAGGAAGGGGCCCTGCTGGAGGCAGGGATTGCTCAGGGGGAAATGGCAGGGAGAAGACCCAGATGACCAGAATAACCAAGGAACATGTTAGGAGAGCTAAGGTCTAGTATTCGCAACTAAGTTGTCTCCAATTCTGAAGTTATCAGACAGTTTCCTCCCTGTACCCTGATACCACTGTTAACACCCTCATCTTTAGAAAAATTAGCCACATGCAGAGGCCATGGGCAATCAGAGTTTTCCCCAAAGCAGGAAGGAGGATGGATGGCCCATCCCACGTAATAAAATGTGCTGAGGAAGAATAATGTCCCAAAGCTAAGAGTGAAAATCAGGGACCAGGTGTCAGCAAAGAAGCAGCTGCTCTCTGGGCCATTCTGCACCTGACACAAATGAGCCTTCTTTTCCCATCAAACTGAAGGACACACTTTACATTGGAATTAAAGGGCCTCATCCTGCTGGCTTTCTGAAAGGAGACTTCTAGGAAGCAGGTCTATAAGATTGCTCTCACGCTGTCTCCTTACCATGTTACCTCTAACTAGGGGCCCCCACATGGGGCAGGCACCATAAGTGCTTGGAAAACTTCCAGGTCTTGTTCTCTAGCAGCCTTGAAGGAGGTTGGAAAAGATGTTTTGCTGAGATGAATCCCCCTGGAATCATGAACCCAATTCCACACTGTCTCTAAATGGCTGTTTCCCGCAAGCAGTGGCAGGTTTTTCTTTTCTCTTTTCCCCTAATCCTCTAGGGCTGTCTGTAAGTGGAGGAGTGTAGCAAGGTTTAGGGGAACATAACCATGAGTATCAATAAGACCCTTGATCCTCCTCAGCACGGGCCAGTGTGCGGGGCCGTCTCCCAGCTCTTTGGGAGACAAGGGGCTATTATGCCTTTGCACTTTTTAACTTCCTGTTCTGCAGAGACAGAAATCACACGCTGCTGTAATTCCATTAGTTAATGAACACTGCAGGGAACTTGTCCATTATAAAAATACACTTAAAAATTAGTCAATCAATTATCTCTTCTGTTAATGTTTTCTCCTATTTTTTTTAATGCCTTCTCATTTCACTGAGAACATATAGGAAATATACGAGTAATTCTCAGATTCAAAATTTTCATGTAATTTTACAGATAGGTCAAGAAAAGAAAGAATTATTTTTGATTCTTGATTTTTCTCCCTGTTTTCACTCCATATTTCTGTTTCAAGTTCTTGGACAGTGTGGTCTAACGCAGGAATTGGAAATGTGAGTTAAGCAGCTCGCTTTTGCAAGCTCACCCTAGACTCAGCTTCAGAATCCTTCTCGATACAGGAAACCGGACAAACATTAGCAGTCGATCGGTTCCTAGGGGTAGAAGTAATTAGCCAACTTCCATCTAATAAAAAGAGACTCTAATTTAGGATGAGAGACCTGAGTTATAAACTCATTTCTTTTAGCATTTAGCTGTGACTTTAGGCAAATTACTTAACCTCACTTGGCCTGTATTTCTCCTCATCTTTTAATGGAGGAAGCTGGTAGTATTACATTATATGAAGTACATATATTATTTGACTTTTTCAAAATTAACTATATATATATTCAGCAAATAACAAAACCAAGAACAATAATAGTTTTCCTACCACAAGACCGTAAACACATCTGAATTATTACTTCCTCTGGTACTCAACCAAAAACATAGTGACCTTTTTCAATGCAGTAGGAAAATTGGTTGGATTGGTCACATAAGGAAGAATAAGCACACAAAAAAATCGTTTATGCTACATTTCAGGAGATTTTAAAGAGGTTTTTGAAGGGCGGTTTTGACTCTACATAATTTTTGCCTGATGTGCTGATTTTAGATTTAATCTTATTTAAGGAATGACTGCACTCTAGTAAATGCCAGAGCTAATGAGTGGTTATGAGGTTAAGTGAACAAGAGGGGTGATAGCACTTTTTAAAGTAAAAGAAGTACTGTTCAAATATATCGCTACAGTGTGACGATGGAAGTGGCAGTAATCAGAAACTCTGGGCACACTGTGTGTCAAAAGAACTAGCATTTTGCTAATGAGAAATCATCATCTGTGGTTACCACCTAAGAACTGCTGTGTTTGGTTTTCCCTTGTGTTAAGAACTAATCTCCTTACAGATTCTCTCACATTCTCTTCATAAATCCATGAACTCCTAGAGAATCCTTGAAGTAGGGTCTCCCCTGCATACAATCAATTCAGATCCTGCCAAAGTAATTTAAAGGAAAAGTGGGAAGAGGTTGGATTCATGTGTTTGGACTTCCAAAGATTTTGCCATAATGCTCAAAAATAACCTGAAGATCCTGGATATATTGTGCCACACATGCAACGAGAAGAGAAGAATGGGTTACTTTATAGATTCCAAGTCTGGATGTTGATTGGGGATTGGCAACAGGAGTCATACTGTATAAAAACCAGCCAAGGGCATAGCTTAGGAGAAATGGAAGTCCCCATTCTAACACTGAGGATGAAACCTCCACCAGAGCATCAGATCTCCAAGATGATGGAAAAGATCTTAGGGATGACTGCAAGAAGCAGTGAAATCTGGAAAGGAAATCAGAAAGGAAAATCAATATTGACCTATAGATGGAATCCTCTAAGAAGGAGGGCACAGAGAAGATCGAAGTTCCCAGAACAGATTCTGGGATAAAATTAGGTGATGCATTATAATTGATGAAAGTTCCTGCCTCAGAAACTTTAGGGGAGTTTCCGGAAAGTCATAATGGATTAAGAAAAATGTTTATTCTCACTGGTCTCACAATTGAACTCAATCCAAAATAGATATTAACTTAATATACCAAAGATTGGGGGATGGGAATCAAAAAAATGGTAATCATTGGCCACTAATTTCTTTGTTGCTGCCTGTAAAACAAAGATCTTAAATCGAACTGGTGGTCACATTTCTTCGAATTTTTTAGGAAAACCATGAATCCAGTTCTGGGGCTTACAGAACAAATTTCTCAAGAATCAAGGGTGGAGTGGACAATGAAGGCAATGGAGGACCGATTACATATTTCTATTGTGCTGGAAGAAAGGAGAAACTTTGTGATTTCCGGTAATTTTCAAACTGCCCTATTTATAAAGTGCTGATTGGCTGCCACCCAAATGCCTGACCACAGATCAGACAGCATTAAGAAAGAGAGAACTAGAAGAATGTTAGACAATGAAACTTAACATTTAAAGAAGCATAACAAGAGATTTCTTTTTTCTTTAAAGATAGATATTCTTTAGGAGTAAAGGGTGGGGGTGTGTGTGAGAGAGAGAGTGTATGTAGAGTTTTTGTTTTGCTATGCTATTGATTTAAAAAATGGTATTCCGGATCCTTTTTTTTGAATAGCAGAACTCAAAAATATTGACAGGAGTGAACTTACCTCATTTCCTAGTTAATCTTTTATTTTCAAGCCTTCTTTCTGTTCTGTTTAAAATTATCATATTAGGCCATATTAGGCTCATGCCTGTAACCCTATTACTCTGGAAGGCTGAGGTGAGAGAATTGCTTGAGGTCAGGAGTTTGAGACCAGCCTGAGCAAGAGGGAGACCCCATCTCTACCAAAAAAAGGTAAAAGATTCAAATTTAAAAAAAATTATCATATTAGAAAATTTCAAGCAGACTTAAGTTACCTCAAAGGAGAATTTATAGCATTTGACTGTTTTACACACACACATACACTCCTCTGCTTTTATAATTTTCATTGCAAAGAAATTAAAGAGATTTGGCAGAAACCCCAATTACATCCAGCTGGTAATCTATTAAATTTACGCCCAGATGAAAATGTGTGAAATTATATTTTAAAAATTTAAATTTTTTAAGCCATTTTAATGTGTATTTTTTCTTTCATCTTTCTGAAATCTAGTATCTCTCTCTTTCCATGACTCTTTTAACATGTGAAAAATGTTACTCACAGATTTCGCAGAATATGGCTTCCAATTTACATGAATGGTTTACTGCAAAAAAGATACAGCCTATGGGGAATATGTAAAAAATTCTACCCTTTTAAGACTGGTTTTAATGTTTCATTTAATAATTCATTTAAAAATTTTTGCATAGAGAGAGCTAACGTTCTCCTGGTCTCATTCTGTCTGTTATCTGAGATTCTCTTATATATGCATATAATGTTGCTTTTTATGTATTATATAGACTGAATTAAATAGACCCATTTCAATTAAGTAGAAATGTCCTGGATCTGTAATGAATGCACAAATGAACAGGCAAGCGACCACATAGACGCTGCCCAAGAAACCTGCCCCTGCATAGCCCCTACAGTTCATTGCACTCAATCATTAAGGCTGTGATGACCCATTTCTAATGCTTGGGTGTTGCCAGAAATGAAAATCATATTCACCAATGTGGTGAAAGCCAAAAATTAATAACAATAATAAAAAACCTTGATCATAAATATCTTTCATTTCAAATACATACTAGCAAAAGAAATGTTTTCCCCTAAAATACTCAAAGAAGACATTTATTCTTCTGATGTTTACCAGAATGATTTTTAAACAATGTAAATAGACTTTTAAAAATGGACATTACTGAGAAAATATTCTGATTTAGTGTGGCGTTATTGGAGTTGAGTAATCTGCTTTTTAAATAAATACCTCCAGGTCATTCTTATACAGATAATCCTTAAATGCCGACTTGAGAAACCCCATCTCACTTAAATGCTTGATACGAGAAAGTTATGTTAGCTTTCAGGTTTAGTTTTCTAGAATATTTTCTTGCTTCTTAGATATCAGCATAGTCCAATTACCCCACAAGGATAGAACTCCATGGAAACTTACCCAAAAATAAATGAAAATGAAGGACAGAGTATAAAATATTTTTCTGAAAACTATGCCCAGTTTTCTTTTGGTCTGCCATCTGATATCTTTTAGATCTCATTCTTTTTTAAGATATCCAAATTAACATTTCTTTAAATAAAATATTTCAAAGCATTTTGATTTAATGGAGTGCTCCAAGATAAAAAATTTTTTAAATATTCTCATTGTTTCTAACTGTTAGAGAAACTGAAAATAACCTCAATTGTACATGAATCTTTTAAATTCTTTTCTATATTTCCACATTCATTAGCAGGTGATCTCTAAGCAAAGGTCATGAAAAAGGAACTGGTTATGCTAATTTTTTTATATTCTGCTGTATATAAGAAAGTTTTCATGCTTATATGTCCATTATATTTTTGAGCAGACATGTGAAAAAATAACAATTGTAATAATAGTAGGGTGATGGTGACAATAATTAATATTTTTGGAGCAATTACTATGTTCACGGCAAGGTATGGATCACTTTATATGCATCATCTAAAGTATTCGTTGCACCAACCTCATGAGGAAAGCAAAGCTTTATTTCAATTTATATACAAGAAAACTGAGGCTTAGAGAGGTTAAGTACCTTGCCTGTGATCATAGAAATTATAAGTGACACAGCATGGACATGAACCCTTGGGCCATCTGCCTCCAGCATCCATGCTTTTAACCACGCTATGGTCCATGGGTCAGCACTAAAATAATTGTTGATGTGACTAAACTCTGTTGTGTATTGTATCTCTAGACATTAAACCAAATGTCTTCAGCTGATAATATCTGCTAGAAACAGTTCTGAATTTTCATTCCACCCCAACTTTGATCACTCGTGCAACCAAGTGACGTTTTAGAAATTGCCGTACCCCGTAAATATCTTTCTAAAACTTTTTCTAAGCAACTTATTTAAGCAGTGGGAATGAGACAAATCCCTCTCTTGCTTGTCGTCCCACTCGGGCTCAGGTGCCTCCTAGTTGACATCACTGAGGTCCTTGCCTTGGGATAGAAAGACAATTTGAGGAAGAGGCGGCCACCAGGAAGGCTTCTCATGCCCACCCCAAATGAATCTCTTCCTCTTCCTCCAAGACTGAATAACGAAGGCAAAATTGTCTCATTTCATATTGGAGACAAATCTTAAACTCAAATACTACAGAATCCTAAAATACGGACTTAATTAAGTAACTATAAAATCCTCCCCAGGAATAGGTTTCAATGTGCAGAAGCGAGGAAAATGTGACTGGCTGGCAGTGGAAATTACCTGAGAGAATGTGGAAATAGAACAGTTTCACCTCGTTCACTTGGTGACTGGGTACCCTTTGGGTGACCTCTCAGAGCAAATTCAGACATGTCACCTCCATAACGTACTCGAGACTTGCACGTCTTCGGCTCAGTCCCCCGGCCTTCATCAGACGCTGTAAATGAAATAGGCCCATGTCTCTACACAGTTTGCGTTTAGATGTTTTCCTCAGGGTAACAGGAGTCTTTTTTATCACAATATCAATGTCTTTTACTTAAGATACAACTCAGTGAATTCCTGTTTCAATTAAGGATCAAAATGAGCTCGTCTTTTATTTATTTTTTATCAAATGAGAAAATGAGAACTATATAATGATGAATATATTTTCCTTACTGCCTAGACTGCTGGAACTATCAGAATATTTAAATTATGTTATCCAGTTTTCCTGGTACAATGATCTTTCCCCTTGTAATAATCACAGTCAAATATTTTAACTTCTCTGTGCTAACTGTAGCAATTTTCCCTAAATTATTTGAAATTCTTTTTGGAAATTTGGGTGTGTATCTGTGTGTACATATATAATTGTCATATAAATGCTGTCACATGACAAGGTAAGTCCATGTATAAAATGAAATATGTGAAACAAATAGAAAGTAGTTACACAGATAGATATGCATCTAGAAGTTACCATGGAGATATTCTAGATTCATTACAACATAACTGGCAAGCAGAGATTTAGTCTGGCATATGGACAGAGGCACTTTCCAGCTAATAGAATTCCTTCATGTTTTTTCATTGTATCTAAGAACTTGTACTATTTGGTATAATTTAGAATTTATAAATGATTTCCAAGTGATTGTTATTTCATATTTGTATATCAAAATGCAGTGGCGGTAGTAATAATTTGAGGCAAATCTTTTAACTTTGTCCTTCACCATTATGTTCTTATCACTGGTTGTAATATGGATGATCAGAATTTGTGATGATGGTAATTTTTCTTGATAGATTATAGCTTTATCAGGGTAACAATAAAGAAAAGCCTCACTCTGTATGTCTGAAGATTTTCTTCTTTTCTCCCTGTGGCTCATTTGTAACTTTCCTATTAAGCTGTGGCATTTTATGCCTCAGAGAAGAATGAGAGTACTGATATTTGGATGGTTTCATTTTCTATCTTTTCATAGAAATTGAACTCATTTTCACAATCTCTGAAGAATATCCTTTTAATGTGTGTGTTATTCTTTTACTTGTATCACAGTTCAAGAGAGATGTCTTTGAACCTCCCGAGTAAATCTAAAGTAAAGCCTTGTTTTCATTCGGATGATCACTCTGTGTTTGCAGGTGATTGTGTAGCTGCAACTTAAATAAATTTTACCTGCTACAATCTAACTAATTAAGGTTTAATCTTTCCAGTAATGTGACACACGTGACTCAGAATGATGCTGGTCTTATCCTTGAAGACCACTGCACTGCAATCTCTGGAACACTTGCTCCACTTTGAGACCCATTCTGATCCACAGTCAGATCCAAGTCCTAGCTAAGAAGAGGTATTTGAAGCTGCTGACATAGGAGTCCCCACATTATTGCAGGAGCCCATCTCTTTCTCATGACCTTGGCTGAATTTTCTGTTGAACTGGGCCTTGTTCACTGCTTTTGGGGGCCACTTCTCTCCTACAATGAGTAACATGTCATTTATTATCTGCCAGTGGCTGAGGCTCTGTTCTTTCCTGTCGTTGATTCCATCTACTTGTTCAAACCTATCAAATTTGTGGAGATAGAAATTTTCTTAGTTTGTGCTACTGTAACAAAATTCCTGAGACTGGGTGATTTATAAAGAAAAGAAATTTATTTTCTCACGGTTCTGAAGACTGGGAAGTCCAAGATCAAGGTGCCTTCAGGTTTGGTTGTCTGGTGAGGACTATTCTCTGCTTCCAAGATATTGCCTTGTTGTTGCATCCTTCGGAGGGGAGGAACACTGTGTCCTCACACGTCGAAAGTGGAAGAGCAAGTCAGCCGAGCAATGCACGAAGCCTCTTTTAGAAGAGCCTTAATTTCATTTCTGCGGGAGAAGTCCTCATGACCTAATTAATCACCTCTTAAAGGACCCACCTTTTAATACTATCACATTGGCCACTAAGTTTCAACACATGAAGTTTGGAGAGGATACATTCAAGCCAAAGCAGAAGGTATAGAGGTGACAATGAGGAGTAGGCAAAAAGAGCACGGAACTCTTCCGTAAGCAGAATTCAAGTTATTTCATTCAGATCTCCTACTGACACTAAAATTCTTTCTCCTCTTGTCCTTTTGCATTAGGGAATGCATTTTTGTTTTCTCTACCATTATCACAACACTCATTGTGCACTCAAATATCCACATGTTACCATAATCAGTGGTAGAGTTTCTTGTTGATAGAAGGCAATTTGAGATGCAACAAAAGAATTGGTACCCTTCTTAAAGGTTTGTGAATTAAACTAAGAGCCAAACGGACTAATGTATGTTGACAAATGACATAAAATTGCAAGCATGGCTATTCCATAAGTATTAAATAAATACTGTTCAAGATGAAATCATTTGTTCAAAATGAAAGCTTAAATTCACTGTAAAAACCTAGTCTATTCTTTTAGAAGTCATCATTTTAGAAAAACCTGCTAGACTTGAATAGGAATGTCACAGAGTTTTATAAAAGGTCTATTAAAAATAAATGTACAAAAATATAGAGCAATATGCAATTGTAACAAAAGGCATGAAAGCTCCATTCTGCTACAACTATGTATATGCAAATGTGTCTGTGTATCTGTGTCAGATGTGAGGTAGGGAAGGGAAGGCACTGAGGACAATCTATGGTTTCCTCCCGTAAATTCTGGTATAAACTTCTATACTTCTATAAGAGAGAGCTTCTTGCCTACACAATTATTTGAAGACACGAGCAGTATAGAATAGGAGAAAGAGCACTGGACTTAGAAGAGTTGGGTTCAAATCCTACCTCTACCACTTCATAGCTGTCTTGTTCTGGCAGCTACCACTAATTATTTGAGTCTTTGTGAAGGTGACAATAAAATCTGTGTCACAGGATTATAATGAGGATCAGATGGAATTATATGCATAATCTCCTATAAATGTTATTGTGTTTTTATTATTGCTATTGTGAATATTGTGTTGTGTTGTTTTTATCATCAGTATCACTTGGATTTTCTCAAACAGATTGGGAAGGGTTGTGTCGTTTTGTGAAGTCATAAATATATATACGTTGCTATTTTGATGTTGGGATATAAATATGCTTACCATTAAAATTAGTTCTGACTTTAAAAAATAGATTATCATCTCCTTAATAATGGGAGGGAGATAAAAAGGGTCATAGAGAAAGAAGGAGAGAAAGAGGGAATGAAGAAGAGAAACAGGAAGGAAGGAATGAACTGGTTAACCATCTGCCAGGACAATGTGCAAGACACTTTTGAATATGTTCTCAACGATCCGAAAGGTCATAATTTTATCTCTTGTTACTTGAAGAAACTGAACGTAAGAAAGGTCATCTGCCATGTCAAATCCTGGATTTAGCTCCATCTGGTTCACTTCAGAATGACCTATGTGTCTTCAGCCCCCTGCAGAAACCAGCATGCTGGGGAATATTAAGCACACACACAATAGAATGAAGAGCTCTTTGAAGGAGAGGAGGAAGTCGGGCTTTCCTCTCCGCCCTCAGGAAATTATTCAAAATGTTGAAACACTCCACCAAGTCCTCTCGCATAGTCCACTTCAAACATTTATAGGCAAGAGATGCCCAACACATTGTTTTAAGATAATAAGACAAAAAGTTTTCATCCCTGGGGTTTTCAATGGTTGCTTTTCCACCTCACCTTCCTCTCTACCTACCTCCATCTCTTCACTGAGCAATCAACATCTAACTTAGGTTGCTTCAACCAACAGGTGGCAGTTGCTGGGATATTGTCACCAGCTTCAGAAGTCCCAAATATGAACAGCTAGTTTATTTTGTAGCACTGATTTTTAGTCATTTTATCCTGTTGCATTATATTAACCTAGGAAACACATGAGTCTATATTACTTAATTCAAGTTGAGATACCTTGCATACATTTTAGGTACAGAGATAATGAAGTTCCCGAATATGGTCTTGTTCTGTGTGTGTCCATAGGCACTCCTGGTTAGAGTCTATGAGTGAGGGAGCAAATAGATATGATGCATTGATACTGTTGAAAATGAGGTCGAGAGGAAGTGCAGGCAACAGTCCTAACCTCTCAATAAGTATGTTAGATGAGGAAGGATTTCACTTGGTAGGGCAGAAAGTGTATGGCTATGCTCTGGGGATATGGACTGGCTATCAGTCACTTTCAGAGAAGTTCTCTGTGTTCAGGGAGGGTGGAAGTAGTGGGGGAATACTAAAGTGACAAAGCAAGTAAGAAACACACACACACACACACACACACACACACGAAACCCAAACAACTGCTAATGTGAAGTAATAGAAGACAATTGCAAGACTGCAACCTTCATGAAGAAGAGAATCTGCCTGCACACCCACAGTTATGTCCCCCAGGCCATGCGTGGGACCGAAGCCATAGAAGGTGCCCACTACTGTTTGGAGAACAAATGAGTGCATGGAGAAAATCCCATCGTTGGCTGAGAACCAACAACATAATTTGATCAATGGTGGAAAACAATTTGTTGCCCCAGTCTTCCCCCACTTCAGGACAATTTCCTCAGGGTTAGTGCAGCTAGGACCATGCCAAGGAAAGAAATACTAACATTCAGCAAAAGCTGGTAAGGCACTAAAGGGGCAGTGGAAAGATACGAAGTGTGCTCAATATGTAGCAGACGGAGAGCCATATGGGGGCAAAGAGGAAAATGATAGTGGCTTTCCAAGAACACACGTGAACCCTCAAAAGGATTCTGCCATCAAGAGAAAGGGACTTGAGGTGAGGTTGAGAATTACACTGGTGGGGCCCAGAGCCAATGGCTCTTCTCAGTGAGAAGTGTAAACACTGTGTCTTGCAACTTCCAGGCTTGTGTGTCCTGGGAAACAAGTACATGCATATTTAATTCAGTTAAAAATTACTTCCAATTGGCAGATGTTAGAATATTAGCTCAGAACAGAGAAGAAGTATTAAAATATTCACTAAATACATCAATATGTTGAACCGTCTGTGGGCTTTAAAATCGTATTGTGTATCCCATTATGGAAATATGTGTGTGATATGTTAGGTGAGGAAAGCAAAAACACAAAACCATATGTACATGCTGTGTTTACAACTATGTTCAAATGTACACTTACAGGATTTTAAAAACAGAAAGACCATATGATCAAGATGTAAATATTGGGGATTTAAAGTTTACAGAATATCTTCCCTGTAAATTTCTATGCAGTAAACTTCATTGTAAAGAGAGTGGTTGTTTCATCTAATCGGTCATATCATGCATCATCACATGATGTTTCCAGATGGGGAGGTACTGTGTGTCACTCCCACAGTGACACAGAAGGGCCATAATGTAGGTTATACTGCCTATAATGGGGTTCTGTAGGACTCTATCACTGAAAATAAAATGATTTGCCAGCAGGCATATAGACTGAGGAAAACAGCATTAATAAACTTTAAAATGAGTTTCCCTAGATGAGCTTTATTGTCTTCATATTTAGGTTATATTAAGTCCGCTGTCAACCAGACACTGAAGTTCAATTTAGCAAAATTATTGATTAGGTAGACTATTTCACAATAATAATTTCTTGCATTTCATTCAAGACTCAGTGAATTTCACATCTTTCTCCTGCTGGTCATTTTCTTCTCAATAAAAGAATGAGAAAAGCTCCTGAGCTTCTAGTCTGGAAAGAAAATGAAAGGGGAATAATAGAAATAACAATTAGCAATGGTACTTTGCATATTTCATCACTTTTCTGCAAACAGATGTTTCGTTTGCTGGCCAGATGACAAGTGCCTGAGTCATATGAGAAACATAATTACTGAAAGCCCTTTATGGCAAATAAAATCCAGCTCCTGTCTTGAAAGACTATTCCAGAAGCCTCACACATGCACGGCCTGCACCTTTTTGTTTAATGCCTCCCCCAACTCTTAGCCCTGTAGCCCCGAACATTCCTCTCATCTTTCTCCCCCTCTCAGGAACAGAATTTTAGAAGTAAAGGGATTAGGGGAATTGGGTCAATGGAGTTTTAGTCCTGGAGACTTCTCCAAGTTCTATCTTGAAACTTTTTGTTTTGACATACTGGAAGGACCTGTACTTTCGACAGATATTTTCTGCTTGAGATTTAGTGGACACAGAGAGCATAGTAATTTATAGACACCTCACCCTGTGAGATTCAGCTTTACTCATGACTGGTCTGTCCAGCCATGTTGGACAGGAGAGGGTTTCAAACAGAAAGACAAGATAGAGAGATATTCTCATGCTCAAAGCTGTGTATATGGGGTGGGTGGGTGGGTGGCTGGCTGGGGAATGGTGAGAAAGGTGTCAAAGAAAGAGTGGAGGTAGATAGGAATGTCAGTAAATCTCTGCTCAGGGTGATCAGTGTCACTTGCTCCCTGAATCCCTGTCTTTCGCTTGGACATAGGTTGGGAGACGCAAGTTCAGTCACAGCTGTCCTGGCTGCCAAGTCCCCTGTGACTCTGGAGTAACAGTAAGTCCTCACTACAAGAGGAACCTCACTCAACTTGATGCTTCAGAAACCTTCCTGTTATGGCAGGAATCAGAAAGTTTCAGGAATTCATTTAAAAGTATTAATAATAGCCCTATAATTTTTACTTCTTCCAAGTCTTTTGGGGGAAAACTTTCCCAAGAATAATTCTACCTATTTAATTTTTTCACCACACATGCAGTTCCACAAATTTTGCTTGGTGTTTCTAAGTTTATATCATTAAATGACTGCACTGTTGATGTCTGAACCACCTGCCACTGCAGATCAGACCCAGTTTTACTGCCTCTTCCCAAATGTCGGTATCAAGAGAATTCACCAGTCCTCTCCACAGACTGATAAAATCGTGATAAATTGCAAGTCTCCAGGCTGGCCTTCTTTGTGGCAGTGTGGAGGGAGAGTTTATTTGAGAATTGCCCAAGGAGTTCAAGCTGTTCACAAGCCATTATTACCAAGGGATGAGGAAGGACCCCATAAAGAAGGCAAGGAGGAACTCCCATTGCTATTCCAGAAAGCCAGTGTCGCCTCTTATTGGTTATGCCAGATGCAACATAACCGGTTAGCAAAGAGGCCTTGGCTAGAAGCTATGATGCTTTGGGGTGGATTTCACAATTAAACAACCTTGGCAGTTAGTCAACTGTGCGTACCCAATGATTTAGGCTCAGTTCAAGTGAAATTACCAAAAAACATGAGCAATAATCTATATTCAATTTATGTTGGATCATTCAGGAGAAACTAGGTTTCAATTTTGACAGATTTCCTCAAAATAGCTTGTTATGTTCACAGTTTTTCCTCAAACCTTCTTCCACCTGCAGCCATCATAGCTCTGTGGCAAAGACTATGTTCACCTCCATTGAGCTTAGGGAACTAGTGCCCGAGATTCTTACCCAATCTGCCCCATCATCATGTCTCACGGTCCACAGAGGGTGCACATGGGTAGCTAAATTCATGGGGCATCCCACCAAGTAACCCAGCTAATTATACAAATGCCCAACGTCTCTACCTTTCATAGCTCTGAACTCCGAGTGTTACTTTAACCGGATGCTTTCCAGTGTGAGTCTTTATGTTTCCTATGGCATTCTCAATCCAAGTGTCACAGTTTCAAAAGCAAACAAGTACATGTTAAAAGCAAATACTTTGACACAATATAGCTTTAAGAAATTTGTACAAATTCATGTGTTTTTTAATTATTATTCTACTATAGTTACCTTCCATTTGTTGTCAGAACGATTTCACTTAATGCACAATCATTTTTTAAAGTTGTGTTATTTTTCTAAGACTGATAAAAAAAAAGCCTTTGAATTGAAGTTTAAAAAGTATTTTTTATTATTTTCCTTTATGCAGCTTACAAGCAACGATAGATTTATAATGACAGCTTGGTTTGCTAAGGTGTGAAGAATTCAGAGGACATTTCCAAACCAGAAGAAAGAATTCCTAGGTAGATTCGTGATGTCTATCGTAGGCTCAAAAGGGAAAATTTTGGGCATACATGTCATATTATTTGCCATCTTTACCTTAAATTTTTCACAAAGAATTCGTTTTAAATGTTTTATTCAATAATACGATATGACTACAAGGATCTAGATCAGAAGTAAGCAAATTATAGCCTGTAGGCCAGTTACAGCCACTGCATATTTTTGTAAATAAAGTTTTATTGAAACACAATTACACTCATTTGTTTGCACGTTGTCTACATTTTCTTTTGTGCTACAACAGACATGTTGAATAGTTGAGACACAGATTGTAGAGACCACAAAGCCTAAAAGATTTGCTATCTGCCCCTTTTCTGAAAAAAATAATAATAATAATGCCACCTCCTGGTTTAGATGAAAGCTAAAACTGCCTGCTTGCCTCCTTCCTCCATGGATCTATGGCTGAGGCCACTTAATGCCCTCCTGCTGGTTCAGCTCCACTTGGTCTATATACAAATGAATTTCATTCAAAAGCTCAACTGCCTGAGCCTCAGGTTAACTTCACTTCATGACCTAAGGAGACTTTATCTCTTGAACTCTAATAATGGGTATCTATCCATTTCCCATATAACAAGTTGACATTTTTTATTCTAATTTCCACAGTTTTGGAGTATTTACATATATCCACCTCTCCACTGCCCCTCTATTCCAATCTTCCACTTCAAAGACACCTATCTGAAATCCAACAGATTACCTCTCACAGTTACTATGGTTGCCAACTAGTACTGCATATAAAACCGCCTCAAAACTCAATGGCGTCAAACAACACTTATTACTGGAACTCAGGAGTCTGTGGGGTGCCACTGCTCTGGATTGGGCTTAATCATGGGTCTGCAGGTCAGCTGGGGACTCTGCTTCAGGCCAGACTTTTGCTGGAGCAATTTAACAGGCCACCTCTGCTCTATATTTCTCTCATCCTCCTGCTAGGATAAGTGGGCTAGTCTGGGCACATTCTTGTCCTGGTGATGGCCCAACTGCAAGAGAGCAAGCTCAACCACACAATGATTTTCAAGTCTCTGCTTGTTCATGTCTGCTAACAACACATTGCCCAAAGCAAGCCCCAAGGCCAGACCCAGAGTCAAGGGGTAGGAACGCAGCTCCATTCACAGAGGGAGGTCTACAAAGTTACTGGACAAGGAGCATAAATAGAAACCATTAATGAAATCTGTCACAAGGATACTCTCAGAAGAGTCCAATGGCCAACCTGTCAGGTTACCACCTTCAATATCTCCATCAACCTGATCCAGAGCTAAACAAAACCACCAGCCTCTTACACCATAATGCACTCATAGGAAATAAAGGAAGGGTGTCATTCCAACTCTCTTGATCCCAAATTCCAAACCATTCACAAGAAGATCAAGAAAATAGAATTACATCCTAACCCAAATTCTACCATCTGCAGTAACATTCTGAAACAGACAAGCCTTTTAGAAGCTGCTCTTCCACCTGAAGCCCACCTGCCCGGAAGTCAGAACCACAGCCTTATCTTACGGTACATGTAAGTGTAATGATGACAATAAGACATCAATTAGAGCTGGTGATGATATTGACCAAATCATAGATGCAGTCAACAATTACTATTTTTTAAATTTTTATCTTGAGATAATTGTAGATTAACATACAGTGTAAGACACAATAGAGAGAGATACTGTATGCTCTTCACTCAGGTTCCCCAGTGGTAACACCTTTTAATATTTTAATATAATATCACAACCAGAATATTGACATTGACACAATCCACCAACCTCACTCAGATTTTACCTGTTTCACATGTACTCTCGTGTATGTGTGTGTGTTTAGTTGAATGCATTTTTATCACATGCATAGAGTTGTGTAACCTCTACCACAGTCAAGATGTTAAGATACAGAACCATTCTACCAAGCATCTACTATTTTTAAATAGTCTAAGAGTAATGAATTCTGTATAGGAACTCATAATCGATCTCAGGGTAGGATTTTTCAGTAGTCTCAAACATTTGGTTCATGTCATACAGGCACAGCCTCTATCAGGCACAGGATATTTGTCTGTTTTTTAAACAGATAATTGCCTGTTAAATGAGTCACATAACTGCTCTCCTCTCAAGTGACCACGGAGTGCTTATACAGTGTGTATCCTCTTACAAATCTAATAAGAGCTGTGTAAAATGAATTAAAATGTGTTTCACTGAAATGCTATCTTAAGGAAACCTAGCTCTGCCCATTATATTTGAAGCTGTGAAAGAATCTGAAACACATTCGTGCATGAGCCCCATTTCGATGTTTTCTAAAAGGAGATTCCTTCAGTTTTGCTATTGTTGATTGCATAAGAAATGATTCTTTGGCCATGCTTGTTGTCTTGGTTCTGAAATGCCAATTAACGAATTACTATAGCCAATGATGTAGGTACTCAATTCCAACAGATGTTTTATAAATGGAAGTTTTGACAACAGATTAAAGACCATGGAATTTCATAGAACTCATTACTTGGGAGGGTGCTGCCATGTTTCTTTCCTTGGATTGTGCTTCTAACTTTTGTGAGTAAAGATGCCAGAAAAATGTGGTTTTGACAAGAAGCATTTATGGATTTGTAGCTGTGTGCTCACCTAACATGTTGGTTAGGACTTGGAGGAATGTATGATATCCACAGCTCTATACAATATAGTCTGCTGTCCACCATATATTCACAGACCTGAAGCACCAGGAGGACTTTCTATTCAAGGGGTTTACAATATTTTTTTAGCATTAGAACTTTCTGTTCAAATGTATCCTTTTAAAATACATTTTAAAGGTTACACATGGACATAGTCCAAAGAGTCAAAAAGTCCTACAAGACTTGATGTGGTGTAAAAATAGCAGGCTGACTTAGAATTAAACATTCTCAAGCTTGCTAAGTCCCCAGTTTCTAATTTCTTTTTTCTCTTATATTCTGCTTCATTCTCTTGGTCTGTATATTTCTATGCCTTATAAAAAAAAAAAAACCCAAACAAACAGACAAACAAAAACACATTTTTTGTCATTTCTTCAGGGTTCTTGGAAGAAGCAGATGAATAATTCTGTTTAGGCTAAAAGCCAATGTAATCTTATTCTGAATCCTGAAATCCTGAAGACCTTCTCCTTATCAGGCACCTGTCTCATCCCTTCAGAAACCACTTGAATCATCCTCCTACCAAAATCCTAAAAGCTCCTTGAAACATCATTTGAAAATAAAACACTGTAATCCATCTCAGCATTTTGGACATGATGAAACTAAGGCTCAAGTAAAGTGAATTGTCTAAAACCTCATAGCTGGCAGCAGACAGATTTAGACTAGGATCTATACCTTCATCCTTCTGGACAGGTGCTCTTTCTATTACACCGCGTTGCCTTTCTTTAGTTCAGGAAACAATGAAATTGTTGGAAACATTACGACAGTGGTCTATTTAATTTATCCATTCATCATTTATTCTTTCATTCAGCAGATTTGGACACCTGCTCTGCACCAGGGATTGTGCTTGGCACTGAAGATAAAGTAATAACTAGAACAAGCATGACCTTTTCCTTCCTCAGGCCTGCATTCAAGGATGCAGAGGTCATTATCTGGCAGTTTACAGGCCAGATTTGGCCAGCAGACGTGCTTTATTTGGCCTGTCATTGTTTTATAAAGAATATATATATATTTATTGCTAACATTCAATAGTTGAGAGGATTATATTAAAGGCAATCTGGAAGTCTGGCTTCTCTTGAAGGATTATATGATCCAGAAAGACTGGGCCTTTAGTTTCTACCTCACATCAGTGGACGAGCTTGAGATGTAACAGGTCCTTCAGACTGAGCACATGCCGCTTATATAGTCCAGTTCCCATTAGCACATTTCCTTCCTTTATATCGTCTGTCTAAACCCTACAAAATTGAGGGCCCTGCAACTTTTTCCCTGTTGGTTTCCAAATTATGCTTTGGGGAATCTCAGAAGTTCTGATGAGGTTCTCTACTGGTCAGGGACAGAGGGGTTCTGTTTTAGCACCTACAGCTAAATTGGGGTGGCTAGCAACCCTGTCCTAATGGGAAATGAAGGATCTGGACAGGAGTGTCCACAGTGTGCCTTTCATGGGATACTCCTTTTACCTGGTGGATGGCCTAATGCCTAGTTGTTTGACCCATGACCAGGAGGTCCCTTACATGGGAAACTTTATTCCGACAGACACCTCGTGGCTCTTGTGTGACTTGTGCCCAGTTTATGCCTGCTTGACCATCACTCTGGCACTAGGAGCCGAACCTAGTTTTCTCCCTGGCCTGGGGAAGTCCTTGGTTCTTCAGATGAAAGGGGCAAATTCAATATACTACAATAATAGGAAACAAGATCAAAGATTTTTTACTTACAGATCCTGGACAAGAAGGACATAATGAGTCAGAAGAGTACTCCTATGTCCATGTCCCAGTGTCATGTGGTGCAGGAATAAAAAGGCAGAGAGAAAGAGTGCAAGGCAGCTAGCAATATATATAAGGGAATAGGGTGTGGGTCACTTGAAGTTTGTGGACAACTACCTGAATGGCCGCTTTAGGGAAAGTGAGAAAACCAGGCAGGAGAGATGCCTCTACGCTCTTATCTCTGGCCATGGGCTGGAGCCATTTGGGTGTGATGTAGAACTGGAAATTGTGTCAAGGTGACTAAGCCCTGCCTCTGATATGCAATAGTTACTTGTATTCAAAATGGATGCGGAGGCAACATAAACTTGTAAGAATTCACTGCAAGTTCCTAAGCCAGGCCTAATGGATTCTAACAGAAAGAAAGGCTCTGCTAAGTTCTTTCCTTTTTTACATATTAGGTGTCCATTTAAAGATTCTCTTTCACTAATATGTTTTGCTGAGGGGGAAAAAAATCAAGTTCCACTGTCTTACAAGTAGTGTTTTAGTAGGTAATATAGACAATGATTGCTGTAGAAATAGAAAGGAGCCAAACGCCAGTATTTGATTCAGGCTTCAAGGGGGAATAGGGCCAGACCTAACCCAAACATAGGCTTGAAAGGACATAAAAAACAAAAACAAACAAAAATTTAAGATGGAGAAAAATAATCTTAATAAAGGTGCAGCCAAAGAAACAAGCAGCTTATTTCATAAGGAAGTGTGTGATAAACAAACACATCAAGCTACTTTTAAGTAGCTTCAAATATGTCAATATATAAATAAATGGTTTCTAATTGTGAAGATATTTTTCAAAAAATAAGACCAAGAGGATTAAGAAAAACCCACAGGTTGTATTTATCATTGTTAGCTAGATATGTGGGACTCTCAGATCCTGTGAATGACTGTTCTGTTTATATGTAAATACAATGCCATGGGAGCTCATTTTCTAAGGAGCTCCATTGAAAGGATGTGTGATCTGGAAAAGAGATTATGACTTTGTTTAAATGAAACACCCACACTCAGTGAAGACCAGGGAAGAGGTGGTTGATTTTAATTAGGATGAATTTGGCCCGCTGTGTTTTCTCCGCTAGCACATAACCCCTTCTATTCGAAGAAATACGATATAATTTATACTTTCATATTTTTTAAAAAATCAGTCTTCTCAGATATTTTAAAGATGAGGAGCCATTTGGTTGACTGTTGCATTAAAATGTAAATATTATTATTTTTCAGCTTTTATATTTTTAGCATCAAAATTGCCAGGACTCACATAGAGGCAATTGCTTATCCCATTACAGGCTTGATTTTTAAATATTGAAATCTGCCTGCATAGTAGTTCGTCCTTTTAATCCTTTTCTTCATTATTTCCAGGGCAGAGCACAGAATTATAAAAGATTTTAAATCACTCTCAACTCAAAAATCCCATAATCACAAAACACCTTCTACCTCTTCTATCCATGTAGCAAGATAAAAAGATATTGAGGGTCTATTTCATGGATTCACATGTTTTTTAATAGTAATATCTGCATTTTAAAATTTACAGAGAAGTTCATGCGGAGGCGTTCATTTGAAACAACAAACTTCTAAGCTAAAAATAGTATCTTCATTTTACAAATGCCAAAACTAATTTTCAGAAGAACTAAATGACTTGCCCAAGGTTGCGTGGGTCTCAGAGAGACCTGGGTTCATTTGCTACCTCTGATTTGAGGCTTTAATTTCCCTCAAGAGTTAAATACGTATTGAAGTGTAGCAACCCCAAAGGGGTATTAAAAGGACAAAATGAGATAACATAACGAAAGGCTTAGTATAGAAATTGGTACCTAGCAGGGACTTAAATGCTCAGCATTAGAAGCAGTAAAAGGATTTCGACTTGGTTATTCAAGTCTTACATCTGATTATCTCTCCTGCTTACTGTCTTTTCATCTTGCAAATGTGTTATAGGACCTGGGAGTGTGTTCAGATTAAACACATCCAAAATTGCGGTCACTCACTCCATGTGGCTTACTGAATCTTCTAGGAAAATGATGGCTACAAATCAGACCCCCAGGATCCCCGAGGCACATACTTTCATTTACTTCGCAAAAGTTTTCCAGAACTTTGTTCGTTTTCAAGAAGATATAGAATAATAAAAACACATATTTCGTGGCCTGTAAATGGTCATCTTACAAAAATCCTCTCCAAGTTCGGATCCCTTCAACATCGCTCTGTCCAGTGGTTGTGCATTTCGTGCATGGTCCTGTCTGAGGATGGGAAGCTCACTGCTACCTGGGAAGTCTACTCCATGGCAGACGGTTCTGACTATGGAAAGATGTTTATTAAACTGGGGAAAAAAAATCACCACAAAGCCCACTTGTGCTAGTTGGAATAAATTAATTCTCTTCCTAATGACATTCTTTCAAAATTTGAGGACAGTTACACTGACTGAACAGTCATTCCCTCAAGCAAATTATCCTCACGTCATTCAACCATTTCTCTTTAGACTTTGGAAAAGAAGAACCTCACATTCCTGGTCAGTCTTCTTCTCTGAATGCCCTCTAGTGTATCCTTGTCAGTTTTTATATTAAATGCCCCACACTGAGCACGGCCCTGTAAGTATGATCTGAACTAGTACCTTGCTTGTGCTAAGTCCTATGCTTTGAGTTTGTTCGTGACCACTGCTGATTCCCACTATGTTTACATAAGTCAGTTCACATGTGTAAGGTCAACCCTCTTTATCCATTTTTTTAAAACACTGGACAATACTTCTGGAGGACTTCTCACTATTCCTTTACTCACACCACAAATTTAGAGATACAAAGGATCATAAATACTAAGTAGTCCAGAGGTAACAACTTGCCCATAAACCCAGTTGATTTGGCTTACACAGATTTGACACGTGTGATGTCATAAGAACAAACTGAAGCCCATTTTCATGGGCTACTTCCATTGGCATTTTCAGCAGGGCAGTGAGAAGACTTGTGATCCTGAATGACCACAGTCACCTGGAACTGAATCTCTGCAACCTATTTAGACAGAACATGCTTGTTCCAGGTCCTTGCACCTGACCCTCCTCGCTGATTTCCATCACCCTGCTCTCTGAATGAGTAGATCTGTAGTGGTCTCGAGAGCTTTCATTTGATTTCTTTCTATCTTCTCAACTATTCACTCATTTTCAGCACAAGTCTTCACTTCTAGCGTCACTTACCTAAACTCTCTGTATAAGACCAAATTCAGTCCTGTGGCTGAAACACCATCCATGGGTGCTGATGACTCTATGTCTGGCTTCCGGTTGCCCTTCTTTCCCAGGCCACTTCTGTGTCTGTCCTTCCCCATCCCTGTCTTACCCTGCTCCTCCAGAACAGTCCTCTTGGTTGTGCATTTGTCCTGCCATCTGTGCCTGAACTTTGCTTTGCATGCCTTCTCTTTGGTCATCCAGAGCGATCCTCTCAGTTTCGCATTTGCCCTTGTCATTTCTGTGTTTGTGGCTGTGCTCTAAGTTCCAACTTCCTTTTATTTTCCTTCACTTCACTCCCCTCCTCTTTCAGTACTGGCTCCTGTTTCTGTTCTCTAGCCCAATGTGTGGTTCCCAGAGCAGCAGCAGCAGCATTAGCAGGAAACTTGTTAGAAATTCAAATTTTTGGGCCCCAGCCCAGATATACTGAACCAGAGACTCCGGGGGTGGGGAGTGTTTAGCCATCTGGATGCAACAAGCCCCCTGGGGATTCTGAGGCATGAGTTTGAGAATCACGGCTCTCCACCCCAGCGGTTCTCAGCTTTGCTGGCATTTGAATCTCCTGAGGAGGTTTTAAAAAATGCCCATGTCTGGATACCACCCCAAACCAATTAAATTAGGTTCTCTGGGGGTGGGGCCCAATTATAGATATGTTTTTTAAATGCTCTGCAAGTAATTCTAATGTGCAATCAGCGTTGACCGTAGCCTGCCAAAATATTTCCTGTGTGCGGCCCTTACTTGCTCCCTTTATCTGGGAAGCTCTGCCCTGGCTTTTCACATGTCTTGTTTTTAGTTCATTCTTCAGGTCACAATAAAATTGCCACCAATTCAGAAAGACCTTCCCTGGCCATCTTATTAACTCCAAGAGCCCCACCCCAGGCACATTCCATCACTTTATTCTCTATTATATTATTCTTACTTGTACTAATCTCTAATTGAAACTATTTTAAAATAATTCATTTACTTATTGGCTCTACTAGAAAATAAACTCCAGAAGACAAATGACTGTTCTTTTCAAGGATGAACGATGCAGGTCCCTAGAATAATGCCAGCACATGTAGCAGCTCAAGATATATTTACTGTATGAAAGAACAAACACTGCACACACACAGACACCACATGCTGTTTATTTCAAACTCTGTGCTTTCGATGCTCTGGTTTCCCTTGCTTAAAATTTCATTCTTTTATTTTCCTTATCTTTTATTTTATATTAATAATTAGCCACATTCCCACAAAGGGCCAGAATATCTGCCTCAATTCTTCTTTATCCACAATGAGCTCTTTGTTTCCTGAAGTCATACATGATGATGTTGTAACATCATCTAATTTTTTTTTAATTTTTAGTTTTAAAAAATTCACTTCTTGAAAAAGTGTGCAGTGGATACTTGCCTCTGGCGTGAGTGGCTGAAGCACACAGACCAAGCTTTCGTCTCCTCCCGTTTGCTCTGCGGTGTGAATGGAGCATGCTGCAGACAACGCAGGAGTAGATACTTTTGAAGTGAAGCGAATTGACTGGAGGAAGGAAAAAGCTTTCAGTCAATAGTTTTAAAAGCCAAGGGACCATTGGAGAGAGAGAGAGAGAGAGAGAGAGAGAGAGAGAGAGAGAGAATACAAACGGATGCCGGAACGAACATCTGGTACAATACAGAGATTGAATCTTTTTTAATAACCTGGGCCGGGGTGTCTAATGCATGCCCATGGATTGGGCACGCCCTGGCTGCTGTGGTTTCCAGTCGGCCCCTCTTTCTATTCTGGCATTTTTAAGACCTAGGTCTGGACAGAAATTCCCCCGTACCCCTCAGACATCCTTTCCCTTTCTCTCTTAAACTGTATAGACACTGAAACTAGCATTCACGTCAGGAAACACCAGATCACCACAGGCAGCCATTGATTGCAAGTAAGCTGCTACAGAAACTCCCCTTTTATGATGCTACATTATCTCTATGAGAGCAATCAGAGCGATCAGCTGGAAATCCCTCAACGCTGAGAAGGAACGGACTGGCTCGCACACTGCTCCTCCTTGCAATGCCTTGCTGGGAGACCAGTAGGGCTCCTCAGAGCAAATCAACATCCCCATCCTAAGAGATTGATCTGTTCCTCCCTAGGAGGGATGGCCTGCTGGCTTCAGCTGGACAGAGCCAGAGAGAGGACAAAACCCTCCAGTGATGATCTAATACGTTTAGATGAGGACTCATTCATCCTGCATGAGTCCAGGCACAGGGTCTTCCTTTCTGTACTGCAAGCTTCCTAATGAAGCAGAGGTAAAATAACTTAGACATATTTATTCTTAGGCATATATATGTGCTTAGAGATCTAGACTGGCCCTGACAAAGTTGTGATGGGGCATAAAAGCATCTTACCTCTCTTGACTCCAGCTTCTTTCTATAATAGGAACATTCAGAGGGTTGCTTGGATAATTCCTTTAAGCCCTCAAAAATCAAGAATCAAGAATGCATATTGCCCTTCTTTCCCTTCGTTTTCTTTCTTGCACTAGCTCTGCCCCCCCCCTTTAATTCACACCTCCATTCCAAAAACCAGCACTCCCAAGTGCTGCCTACCAGATGTCTATAGCCTTTTCCCGTCCCAGATCTGCCCTCTCCTGTAATATCCTAAGCTGCAAAACGTTTTCCGGCCATCCTCCTGGGCCAATTTTCTCAAAGCAAGGACTTTTGCTAGAGCTAACTTGATAACGTAATTTGCACTATGTTGATGTCCTAATGTGTGTGTTATCTTTCTCGAGTAGGTAACAGATTTGCACTGAAAGAGTTTTCTTAAACTCTATAATTCAAAGACTAAGAACAGGAATTTCTAGCAGTTTTGGAGATGAGAGAAATGGGGGAAGATTTGGGCAGTGGGCAAGGGCAAGTCAATTGGTGTTGGTGTCAGCACAACAGAGGGGACCAGCTTCATTGTGTCCTCTCGGGAGAGACCTAATTAGCATAATCTGATTTACCACACTCCCTGCACAAGCACCGATACATAATTCTTCACGGGCTCTCAGAGCTAGTGTCCCTGCCCCAGCCAGACTTGTGCAATGTCTGAGGACTGTCAACAGTGGGGAAGGGAGAAGGGGAGGCTTTTTAGGTTCACAGAGAGGAAATTTAGAGGAAGGAGAGAGAGGGAGAAAACCACCACTTTGGAGACCTAGAAGATACACTTAATCTATCTCCTGGATAACTTTACATTTATTGAATTATTTCAATAAATTTTAAAAATTCATTGAAATAATTTATAGGGAGTGACTTCAGGCACAGTTCAGTTCAATTTAACATGTATGTATTAACTGCTTATGCATAATTAATAGTGATAACAATAAATTTCTGATCAGTAACACTGAATTAGCATTTACCTTACATCATACACTTCACTGAGCATTGTACATGGATTATTTCAATAGTAATTTCATCAATTTTGGTGTGTGGTAGGCAGTGGAATGCTAGTTAACTGGCTCTCTAGAAAGAAAAAAATGCCCTGATTTGTAGTACATGCTCATTACCACAATGCAAACATTCCCATCACAGATCTTTTCAAGCTACCAAGGGTTCACTACACTTCAAATATATTACTACTGGCTGACAAAATTTCTGACTTTTTAACAGTGATTATAACTCATAGGAGCTGATTTCAGCACAGCACTGGTGGCAGGTACCTTTATTTCCCCCTGTGTTAGGGTGACCACTTCCTCCCAGTTTTTCCTGGGACTTTCTTTGTTTTATTATTGAAAGACCAGTGTTCAGGAAACCCCCTGAGTTCTGGAGAAATTGGGATTGCTTTTTACCTATTCTTTTGCTATGGTCTGAACTTTTGTGTCCCATAAAAATTTATATGTTGAAATCCTACCCCCCAACGTGATGGTACTAAAAGGTGGGGCTGTTGGGAGGAGATTAGATGGGATTAGTGAGCTTATATAATAAAAGAGGCCCCAGAGAACTGCCTTGCCCTTTCTGCTACGTGAGGACACATCAAGAAGGTGCCATCTATGAACCAGAAAGAAGGCTTTCTCCAGACATCAAATCTGCTGGTACCTGGACCTTGGACTTGCCAACCTCTAAAACTGTGAGAAATAAAGCTACCCAGTTTGTGGTATTTTGTGTTATTTTGTTATAGTAGCTAAAATTGAGTAAGCCACCTTTGTACACATGAGAAAACAGAATTTAGAGAGACTTGTGCAAGATCACACAGGTAATAAGCAGCAGAACTGCTTTCAGGACTTAGAAGTTTGATGACGCAGCTTGGGAGCTTCGCTGCAGCAGACACCAGGCCTTCAGTAGGGACCTTCTTCAGGAGAGAAGGTCAGCCATGAGTGCAAAACTATCATAAAAAAGAGGACACACATGCATGCACCACACAATATGTGCACATTACATAAAAAAATGCAAAAGCTAAAATATTTCATGACAAAATTAAGATATATTATATGTACATAAACTATAGCCAGGCCCAACTGGCTACTTTACCTCCTTCAGAGACTGAGCTTAGTCCCAATTTATTGAGATCCCCTAAAAGGAACTACTCACAGCCTTCTAGAATCTGCACTAGCATAATTCACATAAATCCTCCACATTTTGTCATAGGCAAATTCAAGGCCAGGCTCTGCTTCTCAGCACACGTGCACAGCAGTGTGATCAATGTTACATCTTTTCACAACCTGGGAAATGTTATAAGTGAGGAAATTTGCCTTTTCTTAATATGCACTGTTGAATACAAGCTTCATTAACTATAACATAATCCTTCAATTTAGAAAATCATTTCAATGATTATGCCTAATGAGTATCAAGATATTTATACGAAAAGTAGAGCTTCTTTTCTTCTAAATTGAAACTCATGAACTCTAGTATATCCTTTAATTAGAATATCCTTCAAGAATAAGTCTCATGAATAATCATGCTAATGTTCCATTATTTGGTAAGTAAAACAAAGTTCTGTTTGGAAACTTCACAGTTTGTTTTTTCATGTCTGATAGAGGTTTAAATAAATGTTATTTGTAAAAAGCCAAATGATTTGTTTAGATTATCGTAAACATCATTTTTGACCTAACAGACCCCTTTTAATGGATAAAATAAATTATCTGCCACCATAGAGATGAGTTATTCTGATTTTGTAAAATGCCACAATATTCTGAAAGCATTAAAAGAGTGCAAAATGACGTTAATTTACCCAAGCAATGTTTCAGAAGAGTTGGCTTAATATGAATATATACATATGAAAAATAGTGATTCTCAGCACCCATAAGCTATCTTAATTATCTTAAAAGCATTCAAGAAAGTCTTCCAAAATACTTTTTTATCAAAAAACATATCTAATACACACCTCACCCAATTAACTTTGAAAAATAAATGCATGCCAAATATGGCTTTTACGTGTGTGAGAGTCAGAAAGTGAAGGAAGAGGATACGTTTAAGTTGGAAGTCACAAAACAGTAACCAGAAATAGATTTAAATTTTATTTCTCAGAGGACTTTATGTCCTTGAGGTCTATTTCACTCTAAAATTGCATAAATCTAATAGTGCAAAAGGGATTTAAAAATCTTATAGAATATTGGCTCTAACCCTTGGGATTGCATGTCATCTAACTCAAGTGAGCAGCAAAGGAGTGTGTGTGAAGACACGGGAGTGAGGAAATCTGCAAAGAAAAGAGAATCTTTTTAATATAAATCATTAATTTTGTATTTTGCATCAGGAAAGCATCTACTATTTTTATTCATTTTGCTTAGAAGTCCAGAATTAAAACTCATATCACTAACCTCACACATCTGATTTCAGAAAGTGTGAAAAGAACAAAATACTATCGCCATAAAAGAAAAGTTAACAATTCTATTTCTGAGATGGTTTGTGATTAATTTTATCTGTATGCTACAAAAAAGTCAGATGGTCTAAAATCAGAGAATAGAACTTGAGTCCTGATCTGAGCTTTAGGATCACTGTACCTCTAAATTTATGAAGATTTTTTCAGACAAAATTGTTAAAATCTCTTATCATTTTCTCAAAGCAGTAGAAAAGTCAACAAACTTGAAGAATCCCTGGTAAGAATCTCTGGCATATGATTGTATCTTAAAATTTAGTATTTATATATCCTTATTACATACTTTATTACTTTGAAGATGTACAGTGAAGTTTATAATAAGCATTCATCATAATTTACTATATTTTAAGTTTTTGACATAAAACAAATTAAGCAGATAGAATGAGTGTAAATATAAGAAATTCTCAAATAACTGATTATTTTAGTGTACTTATTATACATTTTAATAATATTTTCAAACTATACCAGCAAAATGTTCTCAGAGACAAGCTACTAAATTTGATTTTTATTAGTGGCAGGGCTGGCCTTTGGTCTGAGGCAATCGTCTGTATAATATGATTTTAGAGAAGTTATCATGACATGCCTAAGCCCACACATGTCCCACTACCTTGCTGGGCTGGAAATTCTACCGCTACCGATCCTTTCTTCTAACTCTTCCTTCTCAGTTTCATCTAAATTGTAAATATCTCTAGGAAAAAAACTTATTGATTTAATACCTACAACATCATGGAATTCTGTCATGCATTTCTCATATTTTGAAATGGGCTAAAGAAGAGATTCTTAAACACAAAGAGAGGGAAAAAAATTTCCACTGAAAGGAAAACAATTACGAAAATGGAACCCAAGAATCTAAAATGAGCTTCAGTTGCATGTCGTTTATCAGTATATCATTTATAATTAATGGAAAAATGCATCAAAAATAAGTGCTGAAATATCTTTAAATATACTTAGGTAATTTAAAGTCTATCACATTGAGTTTTTCTTAGTAATTGCAATTCCTTCAAAAGTATTAAAAAGGTAATTCTTAGCTCTTATCTCAAATTTTTAATATGTAAGTTTAACTTGAGATATTACTGTATTTTCCTATTTTTAATCCCTTCTTAATTATTAATAGTATAGTGCTCTGATTTTAGAACAATATGGCAGCTCTCACTGAAGTGGAAATTTCTCTAAATCCTCTTTCTGACTCTTCTACTTTTTGCCTCTTGCTTCCAAAAATAGAAATATTCTTAGACTTAAGAACTATAAAGCCATGCTAACCAGAAAGAGAAGTTTCCTCTAGATGCTAGAGACAAGACGGTAACTAAAACATAACATCAGAGTGGGGACCAGAAGCTAAGGCCAAAATGTTCATGGTGATAGTAACACCAGACGGAGGCTTTAACAAACAGGGTTCTGATTCAGGTTTAGGAAGAAGAACATGGTCCTCAGATCCCCAATACACAGGGAGGTGGAATTTAGATTCCTTCAAGAAGTTAGAAGGCACAGGAAGCAATAAACAAGAGAAAAGATGGAAAAATACATGAAAGAGAAGACACAGTAGGGCAATTTAAACTCTGATAAATTCAAACCACAAACGAGTCTAAAAGAGACTTAAAAATAATTTGTATTTAAAAAGTTAAAAGCAATAAAGAAAAAAGTAGACATAATGCCTCAAGAAGAGAACCCTATATACAGCAGACAGGGAGATCTGTACATTTACCTAATAGAAATTCTGAAAACTAAAATATATTCCTTCAAATAAAAACTTAAGAGGATAAGTAAACAGCAGATAGGACACTACGGAAAAAAAGAATTGTAAATTGAAAACTAGAAATGAAAAAATTACCCTGGGTATAGCTTACAAAGAAAGGCAGGGGTGACATGGGTACAAAATACAGGGGTACAAGTACAAAACTTGCCAAGGGAAAAAGATGTGAGTCCCTAACTGAATGAGCCGAAAATATACCATCACCCCAAATGTAATAGTGAAAGGACAGAAAGCAACGGCAAAGACTCTTAAAAGCATCCAACAAGAAAAGACAATTAATTACAAAGAAACTGCAATTGGTCAGACTTCTCATAAGCAGCAGAAAATGCTAAAAAAAAAAAAAATAGAATAGTATCTCTAAAATTCTGAGAGAATATGAATGTCAACCTAGAAATCTATATGCAGATAAATTACCATTCAACATAAGACAAACTAAAAAGATTTTGAGATCCACAAAGGTTAACAAAAGTTACTATTGATGGATTCGCACTGTAAGATAAACTAAAATATAAATGTGAGCAAGAAAAAAAAATAAATCCAGAAGAAGGGAATAGGATCTTAAGAAATAAGAGATGTCTCAAGGATGACTCACGTTCCTACTAATAGACAATTTTTTTTAAAAGAACCAAAATTCAGTAAGAAAAAAAAATTAAACTTAGAAGAAAGAAAAAGGATGCAATAAATAATGATGGGTGAAGAAAGAAATTACCATGTAAAATAAACTCAATAGATTTAGACTGTAAAAGTCATCATAACAATAATAATAATGACAAAAACAATACTGGCGGTAATATTTAATAATAAAGCAGAACTAAAATATAGGCAAATAATAACACGCAGGATGGAAAGGGAATTGACAACAATTTTCTAGGCTTGTTAATTCGTTTGATAGAAGCATAAATACATAATTTAACTTTAGAGTTTGGTAAATATGTATGTTAAAAATTTAAGTGTATTATTTTTCCTATATTTTTTTCTTTCCTTTTCTTCCTTTGGTGAGCAATATAAGCCTAAAGCCACTGAATTAAATAGAGCAAAATAAGTGTCTGTGCTGGAGGGTGGTTGGGCCCCCGTAACCCAGAGTGGGATCTGGAGCCCAGACAGGGTGATGAGGACATCCATAGATGACGTTTTGCCCGGCAAGGGCAGGATAAGGAGGAATGTCCACGCAGCACATGGCTTAGTGTAAGGTGTTAAAGAACAAGCGGGGGCCGGGGGTCAGGAAAGTGTCCACCTGGGGGAAGGGGTTGAGAGATGACCTGGCCTCATATGCTGGATCTGAGCAAGGTGCCGGAGCCCAGGTGTGTTGAAAAGAGGATGTTCTCACAGGAGGGATGTTCAACCCAAGTGCTTTGAGAGGTGTCTCCGTATTTGCTCAGCTTAGTGTGGAGCAGGATAAAGCCCAAGTGAATGAAGAGGGCCTCCACACTGGAGGGGACGTCACAGAAGGGGATGTGAGCCCAAACAGGGAAAATAGGACATCCCTGCAAAGGGAAGCTTCCAAGTGGAGTTTCAGAGCCTGGCCATGAGCGGGAGGACACCTGACTGAAGGGGTATTCAGCACTGAGAGTTGGAACCCAACTGTGGGAAGAGAGTGCACCCACATGGTGGGGGCAGGGGTGGCCAGCCAGAGGATGTCAGAGCCTGGGAAGAGAGGGAAGGGTTTCTGCTCAGTGGACAGTGCAGCAGCAGTAATGGGAGATTGGTTACAAACGGGGGAACTGATTAAATAAGTATGTATATTAAGGATAATAGGAGCCGAATATCTCACTATTAGAGAAAGGAGTTACACATACAGAAAGGGAGAAAACTGGAATAAACCAGTGCTGCTGTATTGAAATTGGAAGAGGTTTTCGTTTGAGTGCATGGTTTTCAAGCTATAGAGATAAATATAAATATAAATGCTTATATCTATGTGTATATATATATCATACTATATTATGATATATATGTGTATCACATATATATACACCTTAGCTCTGCCTCAGAGCACCAACACTCCAATAGCAATGAACACAACTAGCACCCTGATTTTGGCTTCTAAAGGCCATTGTCCACTAATGGGAAGCAGGGATTCTTGGAGGAGTATCTCATTCTAGACCTGGGGCAGAAAACAACTTGTTGTTCCAGAAAAGATATGCCTCAAGAATGATGGGGATATGTCAAAAAAGACAAGAGTACTAGCTTGAAGGAGACCTCACTTGCCAAATCTGATGCAATTTTTTGTGGCAAGATAATGTTAGTAACAGAGAAATTTGTAGCTGCAATAGAGAAATGGAAAGTATATAGATAGTAGAAATTACAAAAATAGAAAAAAATCAACAGGAATAAAAAAGTGATTCTTATAAGCCAACCAATCAAACAAAATAAGCCCTTTATAGATAAGCATCTAGGAAAAATAAGACAGGAAAGAAGAGAGAAGGCAGAGAAAAATAATATCTATATTATAGAAAGTTACATAATTTCAAATGCAGTAGAGTTTTAAAGACTGTTAAGAGAATCCTACAGAAAATTTATAATAATAAATTTGCAAACTTATATAATTGCAAAATTTTATAGAAAATCATAATTAACTATGTTATTATATAATATATATATGAATTGATTAGACAAATAATACCATTAGAAGAATTGAATTGATAGGAAATAGTTACCTCCCACATAGTACATACATTTTCTACACACATACTGAAAAAACACCAGTTTCAGACTGTGTTACTGGCATCTCACTGAAATTTCGAGGAATGCAGTATGTCTGTCTTATTTGAATTGTTTGAGAGAAGAGAAAAAAAGAGTGATTCATCCTTCCCAAAGTATGACTCTAGTATATCTTTGGTTCTTAAATCTTGTATAAACAGTTCCAGAGTACAATTATGACTTAATCTCATTATGAACACAGACATAAAAATCTAAATAAAATATTAGAAAACCAAATGCAACAATGTGTTATGATCAAATATTCAAGTATATATGATGCATATGATCAGCTATTCAAAAAATACAACCAAGTTATTACATGGCAATATATTAATGTAATTCACCACATTAACAGATCAAGAGGTAGAAAACATATAATCATCTCAACAGTCACAGCAAAAGCAATTGTTCAATTTAATACTCATTGCTGATGAAGTCCTTTGCAAGTTATTAACAGGGAGATGCTTCATTTTCCTAGTAAATTTTATCTATAACACATCAAACAGTGCTTAGTGTTAGAGCTCAGAAGCAGTTCTAATAAAGTCAGGAATAAGATAAGGATGGCTAGTATCATCTATACTGGTCAACACTTTCCTGGAAGTCCTTTCTAAGCTAATAATAGAAAAAAAAAAAAAGAAATGAACACCAAAGAGAAAAATCTCTATAAAGAAAATCCAAAAAAAATGAAAACAAAGGATTAAAATTTAATAAGATTTTTCATCAGAGTTGCTGGAATTAATATAAGCATAGAAAAAAACAGTGAAATAATCATTTAAAATATTTTTTAAAAGATGCAGTTAAACAATATCAAGAAAAATTATAAGCAATCTAAGAATAAATCAAACAAAAGATGAGCGAGAATGGAAATACATAAAATATAATCGAAAATTCCTAAAGAGCCCTTGATTAAATAGGGATATATCCCATGTTTGTGAATAGATACTTAATATCATAAGATGTTTATTCTCCCCCGTGTTAGTCTACATATTTACATATTCCATAAGAATCTCAAACACATTTTTTATAGAACTAGGAAAACTATTATTGAAATTCATATTAAAGAATAAAGATACAACAGCAGCCAAGACAATTTAAAGGAATAAACAAGGATGTGGGACTTACTCTACCAGAGAGCAAGAATTGTTAAAAAACTATAGTAATTAAATCAGTGTGTGTTAATGTAGAAATAGAGGACTCAATGCAACAGAATTAAGAGCTCATAGAAGGATCAAATATGTAGAGGAATTTGGTATGTGACAGCAAAGGATAGTGTTAAGCCAATTAGTTTTCTTTATGGAAAAAGTTAAATTAAATTTTTACTTCATATTATGTCCCAAAATTAAACACAAGAGAATAAAAACCAAAATATGAACAAACAACTTTACAATTATTAGAGAAACATTTAATAGAATTTCTTCATAAATTCTGAGAGGAATATATTTCTTAGGCAAAAGTATATGTCAGAGAAAAATAGATAATTAGCACTAACTACATTAAAATGAGAACATACTTCCCATAAAAGGCAAATGAACAAAGTTGAATAAGCAAAAACCAGAAGCTAATACTCACAAAGATTAAAATAAAGGATTAGTACCTAAATGTAAAAATAGCCCTACTTACTTATGAGGAAAACACAGGCTACCGCATAGGAAAATGGGCAAAAGACTTAGACAGCAATTCAAAGAAAAGGCAGTCCAAAGGGTGCCTTTTCTCAAATATAATTCATGAAAGGGTGCTCAGACTCACGAGGTATCAGATAAACACAAATTCATGTCTTTTTAAAAAATTCTCATCGTATAACTATTCATCTGGAAAAAATCGTTTAAAGTACGAAATAGTATTAAGTTGATGAATTTATGGAGGAATAGTCACTGATTCAAGAGCAAATGGTTTTCGAAAATGGGAGGAACTTTGGAGAACAATTTGGCAATATCTAGTAAGTTAAATATGTGTTTGCTCTAGGACCCACAGCTGTACTTTTGAATGTATTTTACATGGAAATTCTTGCACATATGCACCAGGAAATTTACCGAGAATGTCCCTTGAAGCCTTGCTTATAATGGCTATCAGAATGGAAACAACTTAAATATCCAACAGTAAGAAAATCTATACACACATCATGGAAAATAATAAGATACTACACAGCAATTAAGAACAAGTTGGAGCTACTGATTTCCACATATAAATCTAAAAGCACATTTCGTGTAAAGAAGCAAGATGAAGACTATTGAATACAGTATGATACCATTTATATAAAACACACGTCCATTTTGCAGACATGCACACACATAATACTGAACTGGAAATATACCCAAGAATTTGATAGTGGTAGTTTCTGAATAAGGAAAAGGGTGAAAAAGTTTGGGAAAGCTTAGTGGTCTAATTTTTTTCTTTCATGTTTCGTTTCCTTTAAAAATATATATCATAAGCAACAATGAAAAAATATTTTATAATTTTTAACATTGGTTTCTGGGTATATGAATGAGATTTTTAATATTATTCTCATAATTTTTTGTATTTTACTATATTTACCAAATTTAAAAAATATGAATATATTATCTTTTCCTCCCATCCTTTATGTTGGTAAGTATAATATTAAAATGATGCATATGGATGAAGAGTCATTGTTTGCTCAATGATATATTTCTTATGGAGATTCCTTACTAATTCACAACTAAACTGTCAGCTTTTGAAGACATGGTATGAAATCGATAAATGGCAAGTATCCAGAGACTACATGAAGTAGTCAAGAAATTAGTGTTCCAAGAAAAGCCCCTGGTGAAAAGAAATCAATTTGAATCTCCAGTCTGTAACATCTTCAAATGATCTAAATATTGTCTTTTATAATGAAGGTCCCAAATGAAAATTATATACTGCCAACATCAGGAAAGCAAGACATAGTCTAGGCAATATGTAATTGGAAATTGTAACAAGGTTAAATAATAAAGCAAATTTTGCTGATTCATACCTCATTATTTTATTAAATTATAAGACATTAAAAGTTATGGAGCAAATGGCAAACATTTGCTTTGGAGGAAATGCATATCATTTTCTCATTTCTTTGATTTCTTTAGGTAGATAGTTCCAATTGCTGAGCTTGGCACTGGTAATTTCATTCCCTCTAAGCCAAGTAAAACAGAGGATAGCTAAATCGACAAAAAAATAATAATAATTTACTATGGTACATTCACAAAATTTTACACTTTCCAAGAGTGATAATAGCTATATTGTTCATTGGAAAAGATTCATGTGAACCTAGAGCAGAGAGAAACAGGGCACTTTTCACTCGAAGCAAGACACTGGAAATACATTAACATGAAAACCAGCAGCAGAAGATGCTCCTGAAAAAAATATGTTAATGCAGCTGGTGGGTAAGATGAATTTTTATGTTGACACTCCTTACTGCTTAGTGATTCCAAATACTGAGGATTAGAAAAAGCTTAAAGGTTTGAGATTCCCAGTCTTGGCAGATTTGCTGGGAAGAGAGCTTTTTTAATTAAAAAAAGAAAGTGAGGAGGAAGGAACATTAAAGTAATCAGGCGAGAGATACAAAGGACACCTATAATTAATTTATAGGTTATTAATTCGTCATGTAGGGCTGTGAAAGCATCTGTGTATTTCCGTATCTGATGAATATATTGTGAAAAAAGATGTGTTCTGCTTAAATTACCACAGCTCAATTTGCTGAGAAATCGTTAGCAGTGGGTCCTCACAAGAACTAATTCAATCTTTAAGGGGCTCTCTTAATGTGTTGCTCCCTGTTCCAGCCATGGGTAATTTTACAACATTTCAGTGGCTATTGCTGGAGTCAGGGCCAATGGAATATTTGCTAGAAGTCCTAGGGAAAAGCACAGTAATTAAGGAAACATAGCAATTAACCTCGATTAAGGGGAACCTTCAGGACAAAGTTGGTTTTCTGATTTGCAGCAGCCAATTTCTTCTGTCCTTTTGGGGAGTGTCGAATTTGCAGCTCCGGTGTCACTAACAGCACCCTTCATGCAGCTTAGCATTTGCTTCTGAGCCTTCTTGTCACTAGCCAGTTATAGAAGCCTCTCTGTGCACCTCATTCTAGACTACGAAAATCTCCATCTGGGAAGTAAGTTTATTTTTGGTTAATTTGATTTTTTTCCTTTTTTTATTTTTTAAATTATTCTATTATAGTCTCTAGGCTATATACATTTTCACTCTCCAAATTACTTTCTGGAGAATTTCAGAAAAAAGAGAAACAAAGAACCATGTTAACATTTCCATGTCATTAGTGACAAAGGCTCCACAAAGAATAGGAATAATCACTTGCAAAATATTTTTAAGCTCAAATTCCCCGGTAAAAAGCAAGAGACCTCTATACTATCACATCAGGTAGGACAAGTAAAAAGTCACCACATCGCTGCCACATTCACCAAGCCTTTGGCGTTCCAAATTCCAGCATTCTCCACCCCCTATTCAACCCTGGGCATCTCCACAGTGCAAGAAAATCCCAGGCGGGTTGCTGGTGGTGGTTGGGTGCAGTGACTATACAATGGGACTACTAGCTGATAGCTGGCATTAGCAAGTGAATTATCCCTTGATTGATCCAATTACATCATTAAGTCAACCCAAATAACTGGACCATACATAGGGCAAAGTTAATTTGCCATTTTAATGATAAAACCTGGTTAGTTATGCAGTGATTTGGGATTTATTTATGTTGCACAGGCTTATTGCCCCTCAATGGGCATCAAAGGGGCTTAGCAGTTCCCATTGAACACCCCTTTCCCTTCTCACCCCAACCCCAATCAACAAGTTCTATTTTAAACCATTTATCTGTAGAGGGAGAAGGTGAATTTCTCTCACATGCTAATGAACAATTCATTCTGGCAAGAAAGACCAACACAAACAACCCTTAGGTAAAGTTCCTGCTTCCTAATGAACAGTGCCCTTGGGCTCCAGGAGGTAGAGCCAAATAAACGACTCCATAAGCCCAAAAGCTCATTATTGGCCTGAAATAGGCCCAGCCTCAGGCATCTGTGGCCATATTCAGATCATTAAGAATCTTCTGTTGCTTGTTGCCTTCTCCTTTTTCTATTTAGGAGGCCAGCAAGGCATTTTCCGTCCTCTCCACCCCCTGTGAGCAAGCTGACTTCTTATTCCATATTTTGCCATCTCTCTACTCTCTAACTTCTGCTCTTTACTATTTTTTAACCTATATAAAATTAAGTCTTTGTCTCTTCTCAATGACCCTGCTTTTGAGGTTCACTTGTTGACATGTACACAGATGGGAACTTACCCTTTTTATTGTCTTGCAAAGCCCACCACAGAGGGTCACAATCTTGTTAGGAATTTGCAGCTTTCATGTCCAAGCACCAGCAAGTCCAACACGAATTTAATAAGGAAACGTAGACCTGAGCCGACACTGTTTCAGAGAACCTAGAGGGGTTCATTTAAAACACTTCCCATCTCTAGCTCACACATATGTTACCGAAAAAGTTCCTGGGAGAGCAGCACAGAATCCAACTTTTGGACACCGTCTCATACATTGGCAAAATTAACTTAACTTGTAAAGTATTTTATTTTTCTGGTATAATGAGCATGGAAGCTTTCAGAATCCAAGTCTTTGTGTTTTTCCCCCATTTGGTGCTAAAGAAATAATAGTTTATTTTAAGCAAGATATTAACCCACATGTTGTTTTACCTATTGTTTTTTTTTTACATTTACAGACATCGTGATACACAAGTCTGTTTTCACTTGCCATAAATTCTTGTTTCTGAAATTGCAATCACTGAAAGATATTTCAGTCGTCAGTTTTCTCATCAAGTCATCTCTTCCCCTACATTTACCTAGATATCATGACGTTGAACTAAACATCTTCTCAATAGCTATGTTTAAGTTTTGTTTAAAATACTTTGTTTTGGTAAGAAAAAGTGGTCCTTTGGGAATGTTATTTTGAATAAATACTTGGCTATGGAAAGCCAAATGGAGGACACAATTAGGGAAGAAAACAAGGGGTTAATTGCAAGCATTTTGCACCCACCCAAGTTAGAACGATATTAAATGTAGAGAAGAGAAGTCAATTGAGGAACAGAAGAGAAAAGTTAAAGAGTTCTTCTCTTTAGTAAAAAGTTATTGTGAAAGAGTGAGGAAATGGAAGTAAGGTACTTTATGCGGTTTTTCTCTGTCATTCTGTTTTAGTTTAACATCTATCCCGCTTGTGATAACCCAGCTAGGGGCTTTCTTCATTCACTTGTTAAGTGAGGCTTTATTGAACAGTGAGGATAAGACATGCAGTGAATTTGAACAGGAATAACACATGGTCCTTCTACCCCCAGAGTCTGCCTTTGATCTATATAAAGAAGAAAATAAACTTTATTAGGATAACACAATTGAAAGACCAATTCTGAAGAGGTAGGAAATTTACACTAAAATGCAGAGAGCCCTGCTATTGAGAGAAAGCTTTGACTGAGTTAGGCTCTATGCTGGCCATCAGGGAGGGATCTGGGTAAACTGGTAAAGGAAATGGAGAAATTCTATCTGTAAGGACAGAAAATCTTACTGTAATTATTTTGTCTTTGAAAAGTTTTTGTTTAAGGTGTCTTTAAGAACACTTCTTATATGATTATTTAATCTATTTTTCTAAATAGGTCTATTTTCACTTTGAAATTTTGTTAAAAGAGTACAATGTCCATGATTAAGTAAGGACAGCAAGAAAGCAGAATTGCACCCTTACATACCGCTCCCATTTGGGGAACAGTAGCCAAGATGGCAGGGGGTGGGGTGTTGAAATTGCAAAACTAAATAATGAAGTGATAACAAATGTCAAATGGTGCCTAATGATGTGTTACTAAATAAAATCAATATTTAGGGATATTTCCTCACTGAAAAAGTATTGATATATGCTCTTCTTTTTATGTTGGTTAAAAGCACTGTTTGCAGAGCTGCCTGGATTTTTGTCCCGGCTCTATCTACTATTCACCAACTTTATGAACTCGGGATAGTTACTCTACTTCTTTGTGCCTCAATTTTCACATCCGGTAAATAATAAAGAAGATTTGTTCTGAAAATTAAAAAAACAAAGTGCACATGAAGAGTTTAGAACAGTGCATGACACGTAATGTTTCATAACATTTATTAGTGCTGATGATAATGAAGATGGTGGCATCACTCATTTCTTCAATCAATATCTATTGGATGCCTGTGTATAAATCACAGTTCGGATTTTCCAGGATGAATTGTATTACATATAATGTTATTTGTTTAAATGAAAGTAATTTGATATATAGAAAACCAAACGTGACATGTTATTGTAATTTTACATTAATGAATTTACAAAAATAATTGTTTGGCCAGATTATGAGACATCATTTCATAGAGTTAGGACTATAAACTTTGGGATTGGAATGGTCAATTTATAACCTTTGGAGTCAGCCTTGGCCAATTTACTTGCTTTGTAACCTTGGACAGATTAATATCTCTAATCTCTTAATAGTTCCTTCATCTAGAAAATGTAGCTAAAAATTATACATAGTTCAGAGTATTATTTGTTGATTAAATGAAATGATTCTTATAATATGCCTGGGAGAAATTCACTGAAAGATTTTTGCAGTTAATAAGAGTCATGGCCATATAAGTAAGTGTGATGACCTTTCCACAGCAAATCTTGAGTATACAATGTCTTAGTTTAAAGGACTGAATATCCGAGTCTAGTTGTGAGAAAAAGAATTGGACTAGACTAGTAGAATTGATCAGGATATCTGTGTTAAAGTCTGAGTTCTGTCATTAATCAGCTCCAGGCTTTTGAAAGTGTCACTATATTTTTATTGTCTCCAGCCCTTCACTTATACAATAGTGAGAGCGAACTGAGTGACTTACAAGGACTCTCCCAATTTTAATATTTGATAATGACATGGCTTAACGGGAGAATGAAGACATCATGCGCAATCAGATAAGCATATTACACAATTGATTTTCTTTGTTTTTATTTTAAGTATTTAAAAACCTTATTCTGAAGTCTTATGCAGAATTTCAATGACTTTTATTTTTCTAGTTTTGGACTTCATTTTATAAAGACAGCAAAAGGAACAGCAATAACATTCAAAAATGGGAATTATAAACATATTATCATACAGCTAATTGAAGCCTACTCGTATACACCAAAACCACAAAGATGTACAATGGCATTCTAATTATATTTAAAATTTCTTTTCACTAGATACCAGATAAAATCCCTTAACACCAAATCGATAAAAAGTATACCCATTTAGGTTTGAAAAAAGAAATCTTTATCTGGTAGTTTCGGTTTTAGCATGGTGTTTCTGACAGCACATACATCCCATTGATTATGAAAAGAAACTCTGGATAAAAAACAACTACACAGGTGAGTCATTGAGGGAAGTCAAATCTTGGGGAAGTTAACCATGTGAGGAGGAATTTCACATTTTTTTTTCTTATATGTTGGTTTGCCTGAGGGAAGGGCCCAATCATACAATGGTACAGTCTTGGTGGTACAGGCAGCTAAACTTCAAGGGATATCTTTTTTTTCTTTTCTGCCAGAGGAGCCAGAAAAAAAGGTACCTGCGGGCTGGAGAGTATGACAGCAAGTCCTGCAGGGAAGAGATCCAGAAGAGATTCCTTATTTGTGTGCCTGAGCCAATAAAAGCCTCAGGCTCTATATATGCATATGTCATACCTGAACCACGCAAAGATTTTGGAAATCGAGCTGAAGTTTGAACACAGCCCACAGAAAACAGGAGTTTACAGTCTGACCCTAATCGAGTTGATTTTTTACTAAAATGTACACCTCAACATTCTCTAGAGGACGCAGAGTCTAAACAACAGAATGTGCACAAGGTCCAAGATATGCTTCAAAATTCCCAACACGGGAGAACCAGGAAAATGGGACCCATTTTCAAGGGACTGGGCAATCAACAAATACCAATCCTGAGATGACCAAAGTACTAGAATTATCAGACAAAAGTTTCAAAGCAGCTGTTATAGTATGTTTTCTAAGGTAAAGAAAATATACTTGAAATGAATGGGAAGGTAGGAGTTCTCATCAGAGAAACAGAAAATATTAAAAATATGTATTTATCTTGAAAATAGCTACAGAAAAAGATACATTATATAATGTAGCAATAACTTAAATAGTCATGGATTTCTTATCAGCCAATGTGGAGGTCAAAAGACAGTTAAATGACATTTTTAAAGTACTGACAGAAAAAAAGTAAAATCAGAGTACCACGTATAGTGAAAAATGCCCCTCAGAAATGAAGGCGAAATAAAGACACTCTCAGATGCAGGGAAACTAAGAGAATTGGCCACCAGCAGACCTGCTCTACAAATATGCTAAGGGAATTTCTACGGACTGAAGAGAAATAATATCAGAGGGACAGTTGTTTCTTCAGGAATAAAGGAATAACATCAGTGGTGAATATATGGGTAAATACAATGGAACACATTTTCCTCTTAAGTTCTTTAATATATGTATGATTCTAAAAGTAAAAATATTAAATTATTGAATGGGATAATAGATGTGTATACGTATTCATACACATATGTGTATATGGATATGTGTGTATGTAATGTATATAAATATACAAACTGAGCAAACGGTGGAGCTTCAGAGGCCCATACTTGCTACTGGTGTCTGTAAGGGGCCAGGCTTGGGGACTGACTCCTCACCCTGTGGGATCTGATACAATCTCTGGGTAAATAGTGTCGGAATTGAATGAGAGGACACCCAGCTGGTGTCCCCTGCTTGGTGTATGTCGGAAAAACCCACATTTGGTCACAGAAGTCCTCTTCTGTGTTGATTGTTGTGAAGTTTAAAGGAAAACATGGTTTGGGGAGTGTCTTTCTCAAAGCATCTGGAGATGAGGTGGAGGGAGGAATAGATTGCAAATAGGCATGAAGAATCTTTTGGGAGTGATCAAATGTTTTTATCTTGATTGTGGTGTTTACATATGTGAAACTTATTGTATTGTACATTGTATTATAAATCTGCAAAATTTATTCTACTTCAATTATATCTCAATAAAATTGTTAAAAAAAAAATAAACACCTCTCTAAGTAGGTGTCCATCAGACTGCCTTCATCAGACTGCCAAAGTTCATGCCACAAAAAAAGAGGTTAAGAAATCTTGGACTAGGTAATAAATTTCTTATCACTAGCAATGTTTAGGCTTTAGACAGATGAAATTTATGGCTTACATCAGAAGCTGGGCCATGTTTTCATTCATCCATTCATTTATTAGACATTTATTGAGCAACTAATACATGCCAAGCAATGTAAATAATGCTCACCAGAGTAATGTACATTTAGTATCCTTTCAATGTTCACATTATTTCATTTTTAAATTCTGTTTCTGCTGACAAGACAGCCCCTGGTCATCTCAAGTCATATCATACAGGCAACTTCGTACACAGTTTGTTCTTAATAATTGTCCTTAGTGAACATTTCTTTTACATACATACCCAAGAACTCACCGTCAGAGAAACTTAATATTCTGGGATTGCTCGAGGGATGACATGACCATCCTAGAACTTGTAGTTCTGGGGATAGCCCAGTAAAAACTAGAATGGCCTGTTAAGTCTTGCCCTACCCCGGGTTCACACTGGCAGGGCAGGACTAACTCAGATGCCGTAACAGACGCACCTGGAGGCCCACGTTACTCCCCTAAGATAGCACGTTGCTTTGTATTCCAAGTCAATTGCCGGAAGCTGCCATTCTAACATTTCTCAGAATATTTTTTTTGGTTGTAAAAACACAAACAAATCTACTTGCCAGAGGATATGATATTTAGAACTACGAAGTTTTGGTGGAACTCCAGAGAATCAGTTTATCTTTGATACTCTTTCTTTTTTGTCAGAGTTCCTCTATCCACCAGACTTCCTACAGACACATTATAGTTACTGGTTTCTGATTTTAGATCAGTGTTTTCTATCCCCCCAAAGATGCTCAATGGCACAAACTCTGTGGTAGGCACTATTCTACATACTTTGCACATATTTACATATTTAATCCTACAGCAATGATCAGGTGCTATTATTTTCTTCATTATAGAGATGAGAAAACTGACACTCAGAGGGCTTAGGGCAATGATCAAAGCCGCATGGCTGGTAGATATTGGAACTGATCTTTGGACTCACTAATCCAAGCCCAGAGTTTATGCGTTTAGCCGCCAGGCTGCACTGCCTTACCCCACAGGCTGGTACTGTGTTGGTGCTGTTTTCAGTACAATAAGAAGCAAAGAGAGGAGAGAATGCTGGTGAAGGGCTTTCGTGGAGCTGATCACACTACACCTGGTAGTCAACTATGTTTACCCATGAGTAAAGCCAGCAAGAGTATGATGATCCATGAATGCATTCACTCTTCCCTTTATTTGAAACACTTCAAAATAACAACAGCATTCCCTCAGCCTATTAACTGATAAGAAGCACGCTGATCCACTTCTTAAAACACAGCTACAAATGCCAGAGAATGTGCACACCATGCCCACATTCCTTGCCCCAATTCACTGAACAGCCCAGTGATGGCGACTTTGTGAAATAATGGCTTCCAAGCAGTCTGTTTTAAACAGGAACATGAAAATATTATAACAGATGCTGAAGTCTACATGTTAAGAGATGGTATATATACATATATACACACTCACACACATACAAATATATGCACACACACACCATTGTTCGTATATATATGAATGAATGATATTTACTTCCTTATAAGTAAATTTTGACAACTGGTATGTTTTTACCCTTAATTATAATGAATTTCACTATGAAAACATGTATTTCAAACTTCCTAGAATTCACTATTTATTAAGTATGGCTAGTGGGGCATGAAGTGGGAATATAATATGGAGATTGAACTAGGAATTAAAACAATGCTAACCCCCCTCCGTCATGTCAAAATGTATTTGTCTACAGGGAGAATTCTGCTAAAACAAAGCAAAACCATTCAATACTTTTACGGAGGTTAGTGAATGAGTCAGCTAAGAGCAGGAATTTTCAATTCTAAAACAGAAAACACAGTACCAGGCTCAGGGCCATTATTTGTTTCCATGGAGTTGTACTTTCATACAGTTTCCATTTAAATCTTAGTTAAGATTTTATGGAGAAACGCATATCAATTTTATATCCAACTGTGAATAAAATTCTGTCCAGAATAACACAGGCACATATTTATCCAAACTGCATACTTTTGTTTAATATAAAGGCTTAAAAGGGTAAACCAGAGAAAAAGAGAGAGACAGGTCTTTTCTCCTTAAGAACATAACAGTTGGTGTGTGTGGAAGAATGGAGGCAATTATTGAGGAAAAGGGAAAAATCTCAACTCTGATAAGGAATCGAGTTGGAAAGGCCGGTAGTTACAAAGAGGACTTGAAGTTTTGAACTCGGCAGGTCAGGCAGGAAGGAATGAGTTAAATTTCATGCAGCAGGAAGTGCTGTTTATGGCAGTGAGTACCCAGAGGAAAGAGCACTTCCAGGGAGAGGGGTGAGCACAGCGAGAGCCTTTGTAGCCAGGAAGTGGAAATGACTGGGGCAGGGTTATAAATGATCCCTAACACTCCCCCAAATGTACAGGGATAATAGGATAGTGCAAGGGAACAAAGGTTGATTCAGTTAAATATACGGTTGTACAGGAACAAACGTACATATTTGTTATTCAGTTGTGTACACATTCACGTGTAAATAATAACATGGCAGAGGTTTTTCATTTGTGCGAAACTTGCTTCATGTTAATGGGATACTCCGCCGAGGCAAGTGTTAACGAATGTCAGAAGTGTTGAATGGTGATTCTACCGGGAAAAAAACATCAATTTTCAAAGTAAGTAAAACACATTTTTGTCACTGACACTGGGTGTGCTCTGTTCCTCTTCCCAGACCCATTCCCTGCCCTCATAGCTACCAGCTGAGGAGAGAAGTGTCGTTTCCCCTCTGGTTGCTGGGAGAGGCAGGGCTAATACCACAGCAGCGATTCCCCATTTTATCTTCTGCCCCGTTCTTATCTCTCTTGTTTCATGTCTTCCACATGTATCTCTTCTGTAATTTGTAAATCTAGCTTGTATTACATTAATTTTCTCCTACAATGATAACATTTTTACACATACAGTTGTGCAGATATAGGGCCTTAGAAATCTTAGGTTAAAATGTCTATCTTTTAAAGACTCAAAAATGCCAGGTTCAAGTTGAATTATGTTTTAGAGGAACTGCATTTCCTATAAAATTTTGGAATTATATTAAATATGGGATGTAAAAGAATTCAGTTTGTGTAAAAAACTATACACATTTTCTTCATATTTTGCTTTCATTTGTGTATCAGTTGTAAATAAAAAATTGTTGTTTGCCAAAATGTAACTTATTTTAAGAAAAAAAAAATCTTCTTAGTTTGGTTCTCCTTCTCCCTTCTCTACCCTGGAGGTAAGCCAAACTATCCCAATTGAAGCACGTTCCATTGACATCATGATCACCCTGTTGGCAAGCACGTCCTCATTTTCTCTACACGGGACATGTATAGGAGTACACAGTTACTTTAATGTTCAAATGATACACAATTTCTATTAATCATTATTATTTTTATAATATAGACACAGTCGAGGTAAAGCTCAGATTAAATCAAAGCTTGCCAAAGTTTAAAAAGGCTTCACTTGGGCAAGTGGAATTTGTTATTTAATAAGAAGTCTATACAGTATATAGAAAAGACTATGGCTGAGAGTTCAAAGGACATATTTGTACAATTACCCCATCGCATAATACAGATCCAATCACTATTCTGTTCTATGTTTCCACCTCCCCATCTATACGTAAAAGGAAGTAGTTCAATTAGACGTTTTTAAGTGTCCTATCCAGCTCTACATTTCTATGATACTGTTTGCAGGCAAAAAAAATTCTATAAAGAAATGTAGCACTTCTTTGAGGCATTAGTATTAGAGAAAAAAAAAAAAAGCATTTCAAATGGTGAAATATCTTTAGCACAGACAAGTATTATCCAGGGATGTTATAAAATGTTTGCTCTTTCTGAAAAATTATGATGTACAATTCTGTTTTAAAGTCAAACTTTAAAGTCCTTCTTGAATGCAGGGAATGAATTAGAACAGCTTCTAGAGTTTCAGAAACTGGTTAAATTAAAAACAAAATAAAAGAACAAAGAGTTGACTTTATTTTTGGGTCAAAGATACTAAAAAAAATCAATAAAAATATTATGATCAATTTTTTTAAACAAAGAACATTTAGCATAAAAATTAGAAAGCACATTATCATAGGACAAAGAAAAATAATTTATGTCAAATACTTTATTAAAGAACTCATTTATTTTTCTAATTTATTTCATTTGTCCATTAACTGTGAAAACATTATCTCAGACCAGCACAGATCAGAGGATTGGCTTTTGAAAAACTGGTGGATTAGATGAGCTCTCAATTTCTGTCTCTTAATCCCATCATTCCCTTAAATCGGTTTAATTATCCTGCAAAAATAGAACCAGAGCAGTGGCTTATGCAATTTCTTCTTGATTTGGGCATTTTCTCCAGCCCTTAGTTTAAGTTTATTCTATTTGACTAAACATTGCCATTGACTCCCTATAAAGTTAATCATTTAGATATCATTTGTTAAATACATTTCAAGATTCATGATCAAAAAACAAGCCAGAACTGGCAGAAGTATTTGTTGGTGGTGTTTATTTTTGCTACAGATACGTCAGTAAAACCTTTTCTTTTCAGCTTTGGCTATTCTTGCCGTTACCTTCTCCCATAGCATTCAGGATAGAGTATTTGCACAACAAGTACAGCGACTTTTGCCCTTGTTCTTTTGTTTCTCTAAAGCTTAAGAGGCAAAAAGACAGGAATACAAAAAACTAAAATCTCCTTGCCCATTTGTGTGTTTGTTTAGAATCCCATTATAATTATATGATGGTTACCACTTCCTTCTGTGAATGACCTTTAGAGACAACCACTGTAGTTAGGATCATCTTGAAGCTGAATCCCCAGTTCTCTGCTGCTGAGCAGGCCCTAACACATGAGGGCCACGTTTGCTAGAATCGTCTTCAAAGGGGACCTGTCTCTGTTAAGGAATCTGAGACTACATGCACACAATTGACTAGAAGCTATTTACAGATTTCTGAGCAGACACAGATGCAATGTGTTAGCACTTCAGAGCCAACACACCAAGACGGAAAAGAATTAGTAAGTGGATTACATTGTCCACCAACAGGATGCCAGATTCTGTAAGACACAAAAGTCATATCATAGGTAAGTTTACCTATGATAAAGTATGACTTTAAATAGAGATTTATTTCTTGCTCATAGAAAGTCCAATCCACAGCTAGATTGAGGGACAGAGGGGTTCAGACTGACCAAATCATTTTCTTCGACACATGGCTCTGAAGGTTATCCTGGGAGATGACTTCCAGCTGATGCCAGGGAAGAAAGCACAGGATTGTACACAGGGGGTTTTTACATGGCTGAGGCCTGTACGTAGTGAACATCAATACTTTCCATATTATAATGACCAGAATTCAGTCATGTGGCCCCTAGATGCAAGCGGTGGGGCATGGAGATAGCAACCTCTGGGAAGTTACCACTGCCCAGCAACAGTTCTCTACTAAGAAGGGACAGCTGCCATCTTCACTATAGGGAATTTGCAAAAACATCTGCCAGATGCAAAAGTTAAAGCTGGAAAAGAACCAATTGAAAAGTTTGCCAAAACATTTGACACATGGAATTGTGCAAGTTCATTGACTAATATAAAAGCAAGTTCTGGAAGAAAATTTTAAGGGACCAAGAAATTATATAAATACTAACACTCATTGACCCATTTTTCTAATTTCCTCCAGACTTTGCCCACTCACATTCACATGAAAATGCAGTAAACTATTAAATATCATGTGTCCAATTTTATTAGACTCATATTCCAGACTGAATGCTCATATCCCTTAAGGACAAATATGTCCTGTCCTCCAAGTTCCCCTGTGTTTTTTAAGTCCCAACATTTTCCTTGAATTGGTAAGGCCCCAGACACCTCTGTACATATCCCTATACGGAAGTTCCCCAACTTAACAATTTTGCCACTTATGATTTTTTGACTTTAAAATAAAACATTTGACTTTGCTATGAAAGTGATACACATTCAGTAGATCAGTAGAAACAATATTTGCATTTTGAGTACCCATACAACCAGTCTGTTTTTCACTTCTAGTACAGCATTCAATAAATTACATTTGATATTCCATACTTTATTATAAAATAGGCTTTGTGTTAAATGATTTTGCCTAGTTATAGGCTAAATGTAAGTGTTTTGGGTACATTCAAGTTAGGCAAGGCTAAGTTGTGATGTTCAGTAGCTTAAGTATATTTTTAAATACATTTTGGACTTATGATATTTTCATCTTTCAGTGGGTTTGCTGGGGTTGCTGCAAACCCCTTGTAAGTTGAGGAACATGTGGATATCTCTGCTCATAGGTGCCCTGTGCTGAATTGCCAATAACAAGGGCCACACCCTTCCTCTTTCTTCTTCGTCCTGAATCATGAAAGGGCCCTGACCCCGCTGTGGTCCTCCCATGCCCTCTTCCCTCCATTCACCGTCTCAGTCAGCACCTCCACTCACACTTAGAGTAACCTACTGCTAATAGATAAAGGAATCATATTTTCCCAGAGAACTCTTAATTTTAATTTGAGTCTAAAGTCCTTTAGCACGAAACGTAGAGACTAGCCCAGACAGAAGTGTGAAGTGTTTTTGTCCTGGAGATTGAAGAATGACTCAGAGATATCACCTCGTTCTCTATTTAACTTTAATTTTTAAATTGAATTGATTATGTTGTGTCTCTAACTGTATTCTATTATTCAGAGGAGAACAACTACATATCTGAGCTTGCCCTGCTGTGGCTCTGAAGTGGTTATGTCTCCCTTACGCAAGGCAAAAATTTTTCCCTATTCCCCTGCCTCATTTGTGACTTTAATAATCATGCTAACACTTTGGTACTACTTTACAATTTACAAGGCACTTTTATTGTCCTAGATGCCCATGGCTGGTTAGTGGCTTACATTTATATTATGGGCCATCCTTTTTATAGCTGAGGTTTGTGAGGAGTGAGAGAGGAAAAGAATAAGAGAAAATAGAATGATCATTTATGGAATAACTGCTGATCAATTAGCCATGTCTAGACCCTGAAATTAACACTTCTGCTGTTATACCCAATAAGGCACATAATTTTCTACTTTCTGTCTGGATGGACACTTGCAACTTGCTCTTGGTTGCTGTCATTAGCTCCTCCCTCCTACGGAGCTTCAAGCAGCTGCCAGCAAAATTGTTGCCTACCTGGTGCATCCTGTGTGTGTTGGGAGATGTAGATGTGATGAGGATTCTGCACTTTCAAATGCTTGGAAGGTGGATTCTGATTCACAACATCTTCTCTTCTGTGAAGCTCCTTGTACATGAAAGCAGTGGAGAGGTGTGTCCATGTGAAAATAGGATCAGAGGGGCCGGAGACAGCAGCTCCCAGAGGGGAGTTGTGCTTCTGACTTCCGTGTCCATTCAACCCCATCCTTCTCTCTATAGTAAAGATAGCTATAGATCCGGGAACAAAACCTGGATAAAAGGCTTAAAGGAATAAGTAGGTGGCCATGGGAAATACTGGAAGCCGTGTTCTCTGCTTCAGCTTCAGACTCGAAGGGGGAGTCTGAAAGGGGGAGGGGTTAATGGATGAGGGCCAGGATGTGGTCCTTATGCTGAGATTTGAGACAATAGCAGACGAATGTGGAGAAATTTTAAACTTTCATTATTTTTATCTCTGCAATATGGAACATAGGAGAGAATTGTAAAAATTAAAGGTTCTTTAGGGCTGGGATTGTGTTTCATCATTTGATCTGTCTGTCTGCTACCACAGTGCACGGTGTATACTGGGTATTCAGTAAATGTTCATTCAGTGAAAAAAATAGATTCAACTTTATAACCTTCCCTCCTCCTTCAACACAAACATGTTGAAGTAGTAGGTGCTTACTAAATATTCCATTGACCTTTTAATCAACCTTTCATGTATCCCCTCTCTTCTGTACTCCCAGTCCCTTACTATTTGCAGCAACTCAGCATTTCAGAGAGCAGTCGATAGTGGTGGAATTTGAACCACCATGATAAGCAGAATAGGAAACATATTTTATTTGGGTATCTATATTCTCTAATATAAGCATCTTCTCCAATCCATTTGTGCAACTAACTCTGCAAATAGGCCTAAGGTAATTTAATATTAATATATTCAAGACTCAAGACTGTCTTTGTCCTGAGAGGAGTTCAGCTCTGGGACTTTGATAATTCTTATTTAAGAGCTCTGAAACTAAGTTGCCTTTGTCAGTATCAGGGCATGTGCATCTCTCTCCAGCTTCCGTCTTGTGTTCACCTCAATGTCCGACTGTCTTCTCAATGTTCTTATCTCTTCTCCTGCCCCTGATGTAAAGGGAGCTCTCTCTAATTGCGGTATTTTCTAGCTTTCTGTTTATTTGCATTCACAGTCACTATGAATCTTGAGTAAAATAAGCTGCAGTATATTTTCAGTATTTCAAGGTCAAGGTGAAGAGTAAGAGTTAATGCAAAATGTTAATTAGATGACCTTTCATAAGGCCTGATGGGGTGTACAATAAATTCTAGATTATTTTCACTTTGGTTGGAGATCAGTCAACCCTTTGTTTAGAAACCTGAACATACATAAAACTTCATTTTTGCCACCTCATGATTTTTTTTAGCCATTAGCTATGGTCTGATTATTGGACTTACTTGACATTATGCCTTGTCTTGATATTTTCATTGATTTTTTTTTAAAGAAACCAGAAGCTCTTTCCATATTTTCATTACAGTAGGCCTGAAGAGTCAAAGCATACTTTTGAGAAATATCAATATTCATAGAATGTTCTGATAGAGCATTGCTATCTCATTTTTTATTTTTATAGATGAAAAAAGGGAGCCAAAGTAATAGAGCAATATTGAATTCAGGGAGATTTGTGGTATTTTAAGAAACCAAGCTGATAATCAAATAAGAAATAGTGTTGACCTGAGAAAGAAAATTCACTAGTGGGTAACCTTAAAACTAAATGATTTTAAAAATGCACATCAGCATTACTCTTCACACAAATACATGGCACAGTAAAATATGATGGAGTTTCCATTATTACACTGATGGTATAGGACAGGACAATTACCATACTTTTGTAAAGTGTTTGGGACCAAGGAAAATTTATAATGTTTATACATTATATCAAATTATAACAAACACTAAGTTGGTCCCTGAAGAAGAAAAAAGATTATTAAATGTCTGCTTGGATAAGAAAGAACAGCTCAGTCGTCGACCTTGACAAAGGCTGGGTGCTTGGGGACTGACCATGAGTGGAAAGCCCAAAGGAACACCTGAAGGGAGCTGTTCTGTTTCCATCATCTGTTTCCCTGGATCACTGCAGAGCCCTTAGCTCCGGCAGCAGCTGGGTGGGACTGAAGGAACTCCAGGAATCTGCGTTGCAGATTCTGGGAATGGCAGCCCTCACCTTTGACTTTTCCTGGGTGTTCCTCATCGGTCTTGGCAATTGAGCTAGTCCACAGTCTTTTGAATTAGAGAAAGAAGAAACTCATTTTCTTATAAAAACTTGTTTCCCCACTTTCTCAATATTATTATATGAGTAATTTCCCAAACATATTATTTTGCAACAATTTTTGTAAGCAAAATGTCATTATTTCTACCTTAAAATGTATAACATATTCCTCCAAACTCTAATCTTTTCTTGTTCTCTACCCTCCTGGCCTCTCTGCATACTGGGTTAGCAATTTCTAATGGGACCTTGCCCAGAATGTCAGGTATAGATCAATAACAGCCACCCAGAAATAGGGTGGCTGAAACTTCTCAACACCTTTGGCAGAAAAGCAAGTTTTCATAGGTGGCACCACACACACGCACACACACACACACACACACATGCACACACACATACATGCATACACTAGTACTTCCTAACATGTCAGGTAACACATTCATTAGAATAAAAATACAAATATTGCACTTGTTTCATCCCTATTTCTCTTTGTTCCTTAATTTTTTCCGTCTTTATTAGCCCTTCCAAAAATGGATATACTTATATCTATATCTGTATCTATATCATCATAACCCAGAGGCAATACTGTTTAATGTTCTAAAAATAAATGTACAGCCTATCTTAGGCTATTAGGCTCTTAGTAGATAAGTGATGTTTCTTTACTCTGTTGAAGTTACCAAATCATTATTCTTTTGACCATAAGTTCAATGGCAATATTTGATGACTCAGGATTTATGCATTTCCTAGACTGCATTTCTCAGCGGTGGGGAACAACCAGTCAGGAAAAGCCACAAGCTATTCACCTTTCTCTTCTTTGTAAAGTCTTAAAGTGATCATGTCTTCTTCAGAACAAATAAAAAAGATGATACAACTTTGTAAACTAAATTAGTGGAGAGGGAAGAGGGACAGATGGAAAAGAGGAGATGATGTAGAGAAAAAAAGTGAGAAAGAGGATATTCAGGGAGAAAGAAAGTAAAGCATCTCAATTTTGTCCTCAGAAAGGTGTACTATTGTGCCTTTCTGAGCACAAAGGGAGAGAATTGGTTGAGAAGGAACAACAAAGAGAAAACTAATAGCCCTAAGAAAAGAGTGACTGTTCAAATGTGTACCTAATGAAATGCAATATTTTCATCCTTTCCATTAAAGATCACAGATGTGTGTACATCTGCCTGGAATAACATAGGGGATTCATTTAGTGAAACCATTTGCTTTCCCTCTTAAAAAGTCTATAGCAATTCCATACTTCATCTGGAAACCAAGCTGCCTATTGATTTCAAGACTTGCTTCTAGGGAGGTCGTCTGTGTGGTTCAAGGGCTGATGAAGAACCCATATGTCATGACAGTTCAGACACCAGGAAAAAAAAGAAAAAAACTGATGGTAATTTTTTTCTACTCTAATTATCGGCAAGTTTACAGTTAACACACTAGACCAAATGATATAACTTGTAAACATGGTGAGTTATGGTCCTGATCTGAGGCCCCGAGGCCAACTCAGTTTGTATTACAAGTTGACATTTCCAAATCCTTTAGAATTTAGCCTTTGATTGCCCCATGGGAGTCAAAAATTATAAACGTTTTGGAATTCATCAATTGGCTACACTGAGATAAACACACAACTTTCTGAAACAGAGGAAACTGTTTATTCAAAGCCACTTTATTATTTCCACTAAAGAAAAATGGAAAACTTTTAAAATTTAAGAGCATTTCAGAAGAGTACAGGGTGCTGAAGAGTGTGTTGACTTGCTAGCCCTGAATCAGAAGCCCAACTTTTAGATTCTTCTCCCACACAAAGTGGAGCAACCTGCCAAGATTCTGCCAAGGTGGGACTCATATCCTTCTTTATACTGCGATTCTACTTTACGGCTACATAATAAAATGGAGCCCAGGTGCAGCAGGCAAAACTAGTCCCCACAAGGGCATGGCTGGAATAAATATGGGTAAAAGAATTTTTCTAAATCTGGAAAGTATATTGCAAAGATCAGTATCTTGACCAGTTTAGTATGCACAAAGATCACCTAAGAGCTTGCTAAAATGTGGATTCCAAACCCAGCCCCAGAGACCTGATTCAGTATGTTTTTAATAGGGTCAAGAACCCACATTTTTTTTGGTAAGCATTACTAGTGATTCTGGTGGTTCATGAAAAATACTCAAAAAGACCATTTTGATATGCACCATTCAAAAACACACGTGTATGAAAGTTTCTCTGTGAATATTTCCTTCAATTACTTATTTATTCATCACGTCCTATTAGCCTATTCATATGAAAATTAGCAGAAAAGATTTGCTCAAATAATAGGAAGTCTTTATTTTCTTAAAATACATTTTAAGATATTTTACAATGTTCAAAAACTACTAAGCTAACTAAGCAAATAAAAATTAGCACAGTTGTGAAAACCGTCACTATTAACTGTTATTTTTCCAGAAAAATAGTAAGTGATAGCTGCTTAGGTGTGGATTCTTCTTAAGCTCTGAATCAAGATTTTAAACTGTTTTGCATGTGGAAAATTTGATGTGCTAAATTGCAAGTCAATAGGTTCGTTTGTCTATTGGCTCATTTATGTATATGAGCATGAGTTTCCTTAGGTTTGTGGCTAATGCATGATTGATGGTGATTTCAATGTCTGTGTGTCTTAGAAATTAGAAGAAGAAGGAGGAGGAAGGAGGAAAAGGAGAAGAAAGAAGAGAAAGCGAAGGTGAAGAAGAGAAAGAGGAAGAGATAGAGGAAGAGGAAGACGGGATGGGGGAAGGGAAAGGGTAATGGGAGTGGAAAGAAGGGGAAGGGAGAGGAGAGGATGAGGGGGAAGGGGAGGGGATGGGGAGGGAGAATAAGATACGTACCATACTAATCTCCCAACACTGAATTTACTCTTCAGTTTTGTGGTGTGCAGCCTCTAAGATAATACCCAAGGATCTCTGCCTCCGGGTGGTTGTGCCATTGTGTAGTTCCTCCCCACATTGTATCAGGGTGGATTTGGATGACCAGTAGAACAACACCCATTAGAAGCGATGGGTGATACCTCCAAGACTACATTATAAAAGACACTATGGTTTCTGTCTTGCTGTCTCTGGGGGAACTGAGGGAAGCCAGCTGCAATGTCTTCAGGATACCCAGGCAGCCCTATGGAGAAGCCATGTGACAAGGAACAGTGACCTCCAGATAACTGCCATGTGAGTTAACCAACCCGTCAGTCCTTCAGATGACCATAACCCTGGCTGACATCTTCACTGCAATCCTGAGAGGCACCTCCAGCCAGAACCACCAGCAGACCCCAGTTCCCTGACCCTTAGAAACCGTGTGATATAATAAATGTTGCCTGTAACCTTACGTTTTGGGGTAATGTCTTTATGAAACAATAGAAAACTAATATAATTTTCATTCAAAGTTGCTATATAAAATGTTTGTGGTGGGACTCGCAAGTCATCTGCCATTTGACCTTGTGATGTTCTAGAGTCTAGAAAAAGAAAAAGAGAAGGAAACTCACCTTCACAAAGTTCATCATTACTAGAGATTAGTATTCTTCGACGCTCAAGAACAGAGATAATTAATAAATACATTTGCTTCATACCATATTGCGTAGAAAATGTCAACCTTTCCTTGTTAAATAAGAACACTTAATATTATTTGAAACTGGAGGAAAAACCAGTCTTTGGTGCAATTTTGTCTTATTAATCACAAATCTAATTATATAGAGTCTCAATAAGAATATTTATTAGTTGCAATTTCAGTCTTATCTTTAATCATATGATTTTGATTGTGAAGAAAACATCACAAACAAAAGGTATTTCATCACACTTCAATCTTGGAATTATACTAAAATGTATCACTTTTTAATAAGTTCACTTTAAGAAACAGTTAACATATTTTCTACATCATCTTAGACTCTAATTTAAAATTAAACAGATGATACCCCATAAAAAAATTATAACATTTTGGGTTTTTATTTTTATTTATTTTTTTTAGAGACAGGGTCTTACCCTGTTGCTTAAGCTGGAGTGCAGCGGTTCAATCATAGCTCACTGTAACCTCAAATTCGTAAGCTCAAGCAATCCTCCTGTCTCGGCCTCCCGAGTAGCTGAAACTATGGGTACACACCACCAATTTTTTAATTCATTAATTTTTTTGTTTTTTGTAAAGACAGAGTCTCACTATGTTGCCCAGGCTGGTGTCAAACTCCTGGCATCAAGCAATCCTCCCACCACAGCTTCCCAAAGTTCTGGGATTACAGGTATGAGCTACTATGCCCAGCTAACCTTTTGTTTTAATCTCATAACTTTGGGTTCCCAAATAGGCTGACTAATATCTATAAGCATATTTTTGAATTACAAATACATAGGAAAATTTCTTATAATCTCAATTACATTCAATGAATCTTCAAAATTAGTTTGAGCTGTCACCAAATGTAACTCACATAAAAATATAGTTTTAATTTTGAGCAAGTCATATGTTGTGGATGTATAGCCATGAAATGTATATTAAAAATGTTTTGCAATAATGATACCATTTGTAAGAAGAAATTGAACCACATCAAAGCAATCAAATCTATGAAGGTAACTTATAACTAAAAATTAAGTGATTCATAAATAATGTAAAAGGTAAGGCCAGATTTGCCAAAACTCTGAGGTAGTCAAAGTGTCCCCTACGTGCACTCTCACTCTTAGTCACATACCAGGAATCTTACATTTCAAAAACTTCTCTCCCTAAAACATAAGTTTTTTATTCTCTCAGGATCTTGTACTCCATTAAAAAACAGCTATCTTTATTACTTACGTAACTTGGGTTCTATTCTCACGTATATACTTCAAGGTGTGTGCTTGTTCCCGCGCTGCTCCAAATTAAAGGTATTTTTGGAAGTCAAACATCCTTGTTGCTTCATCATTCATAACACACAGGCAGTTGCTTACTTCATTTGAATAAGCATCGGACTAATGAAATGCCTTTTTTCACAACTATATTTCCAAGTATGAAACATAAGATTAATATTGTCTGTATTGATACTTTAGTCCCAAACTGGGAGAATTATTTCTATAAGAATATTTTAAGGTTATCAATAGATTTTCTATGATGGAGCTATTAACACCAGTTTCTACAGCACTAGTAAACCAGTGGCTTGTTAAATGTTTAAGGAAAACATCTAAAAAATCAAGAATGCCAGTATTGATATATATAATCTATAAATGTATATATAATTCCAGTAATTTCAATAGGTTCTAAAAAATAATTTGGTGAACATTACTCTTTATTAATTAGGTTCAAGTCAATAAATAAGCAAATAGATTACATCATTTATCAGTATTACTGAACATTGAATAGCATAGACAATTTTAAGTTGTCTTATGTAATTTTAAGGGCAACACAGTCAAACTGTTGGACCATTATTAAATTATCTCATAAAATAATTTAACCAGGATATAAGCACAAACTCAGATATTACAAATCATAACACTATCATTCTTAAAACTGCATAAAGACTTCCCATCTTGCTTGGAATAAAATCCAAACACCTTGCCATGGCTTACAAGGCCTAACATGATCTAGCCCCCACCTACCATGTCAACCTCCCCTGATATCATCCTTCCCCCCTTCATATGCTCCAGCCACATCATTCTTATTTTCTGTCCGTAGAACACACTGTATGTATTTCCCCCTCAGAGCAGTTCATATTTGCTGTTTTTAACAAAGTACCATTGCTGCCTTTATTTACCAGATTTTCAATTTCTAATAAGGATTTGCTCATAATTTTAGTAACTGATCAAGTGAAAGTTACTGGAAATTTCTCTTCAAAAAGAAAAAATCTAATGATTCTCAATAGCTATTGGCAGAAAAGCATATTTCTAGCACACTTTTGAAAAAAGATAATGGCTCACTCTACTAGTGAGTCCTGTCTCTCTCTGGTGCCAGCAGTAACCTGATAGTAAATCCAGACAAAGACATTGTAAAAACAGTACAGTATAGATTTAATATGCCTCAAAAATATAGATACAAAAATTGTGAACAAAAATTTAGCAAATTAAATTCAACAATATTTTAAAGGTATATATTATGGTTAATGGGTTTATCCCTTGAATGCAAGGCTGGTTGAATATTTGAAAAACAATTAATACAATTTACCACATTAAGGTACATATAAAAAAAATCACATGGTCATACTGACAGAGGCAGAAAAAGCATGTAACAAAATTCAATATGCATTCACAATAAAAATTCTCAGCACATTAGGAGTAAAAGGGAACTTCTCAACTGATGAGGAGCAGTTACAAAAAAAAGTTGCTACAGCTAACATCATACCAAAGGGTGGCAGAATGAATATTTTTCCACTAAGATTAGGAATAAGGCAAGAATGAACATGCTCAACACTCACATTCATCATTTTACTGGTGGGTCTAGCTAGTACAATAAGGCAAGAAAAAGAAAAGGCCACAGATTGGAAAGAAAGAAAGAAAGAAAACTTTCTCTATATGCAGAAGACATGATTGTTTGCAATCCCAAAGATTCTGTAAAAAAAGCTATAAAACTAATAAAAGAGTTTAGCAACATTGTAAGATATACATTCAACAGATAAAAATCAGTTGTATGTCTATATGCTAGAAATGAATAATCAGAATTAACTTTTTAAAAGTAATATCATTTACAATAGCATAAAAGTATGAAATACTTAACAAAAGATGTGCATGACCTGTACAGTAGAAACCACAAATCCCTGCTGACTGAAATTGAAGAAAATGTAAATAAATGGAGAGATCACCACATTCATGAATTACAGGTATCAATTCTCACCAATTTATGTATAGGTGCAGTACAATTACAACCAAAATCCCAGCAGAAACTTTGGTTAGAAATTGGAAAACTGATTCTAATGTATATGGAAATGCAAAAGGCTTAGACTAGTTGAAATAATTTTGAAAAAGTAAAACAAATTTGGAGTAGTAACTTTGACCAAACTTTGTGCATTCATGCCCTAATTAAACTGTAGTTTCTGCATTAGTCAGAGATGTTTCTGCTATAAACCTCCACCAACAAAAATACCATCAATTATGTGTGTGCATAAAAGAAGGCTGGTAAAATAACAAACTAATAAATGCAAAACTATACAACTCCTAGAAGATAGCATAGGAGAAAATCAAGGTAACCTCAGGTTTGGTGATGACTTTGTAGATACAACACCGAAAGCATAATCCATGGATGAAAAAATTGATAAGTTGAACTCCATCAAAATTAAAAACTTCTACTCTGCAAAAGACACTGGTAAGACAAGGAAAAGAACAGCCACAAATCTGTAGAAAATTTTTCAGAATATATATCTGATAAAGGACTGGTATCCAAAATGTACAAAGAATTCTTGCAACTCAACAATAAGAAAACAAACAGCCTGATTTTATTTTAAATGGGCAAAGGATCTGCACAGAAATCTAATGAAAGAAGATATACACATGGTAAATAAGCGCATAAAAAGATGTTTTAGATTATATGTCATTAGAAAATTGTGAATTACAACGAGACACTAGTATGTGCCTATTAGAATGGCTAAAATCCAAAACATTAATGCCAAATGCTGATAGGGAGCAACAAAGAATTCCTATCATTGCCAGTGGGAATGTAAGATGGTACAACAGTTTTATAAGACAGGTTGGTAGTTTTTACAAAATCAAACATACATTTAACCATATTATCTAGCAATTGCACTCCTTATTATCCATCCAAATGAGGTGAAAACTTTTTCCACACAAAAATTTGTAAACAGACGTTTATAGCAGCTTTATTCACAATTGCCAAAACATGGAAGAACCAAAATGTCCTTCAATAGGTAAATGGATAAAATAACTGGTGCATATATACAATGGAATATTCTTCAGTAATATTAAGAAATGAGCGATTAAGTTACAAAGAGACATGGAGAAACCTTAAACGCATATTGCTAAGTGAAAGAAGCCATTCTGAAAAGGCTACCTACTATCAATATACGATTTCAAATATATGGCATTCTGGAAAAGGAAAAGCTAAGGAGCCAGTAAAAAGATCAGTGGTTGCCAGGGACTCCAGGACAGGTAAAAAGAGGTGAGTAAATTGAGTACATGGGATTTTTATGGCAATGACAATTCTATATGGTACGGTAATGGTGGATATATGTCAAAACCCATGGAATGTGTAGTGTAAAAAATGAAGCCTAATATGAAATATGGACTTTAGTTAAGAATAATGTATCAGCTGTGGCTTATCAATTATAACACATGTATTACACCACAATAATGCTGGATGCTAAAATAGGGGAAACTATTGAGGAGGGATGATGAGGTATATGGTAACTCTGTACTTTCAGTTCATTTTGTCTGTAAACTAAAACTTCTATGAGAAATACATTCTAGTAATTAAAAAATGATTACAGAAGGAAAAAAAAAGCATGCTTTCAGCTGGGTGCAATGGCTTATGCCCAGCACTTTGAGAGGCTGAGAAAGAAGGATGAGGCCAGGAGTTCAAGACTAGCCTTGACAACATAGCAAGATGCCCCGTTCCTACAAAAAGAAAAAAAAAAAAAAAAACAGTTGTGGTGGTATGTGCCTGTAGTCCCAGCTGCTTGGGAAGCTGAATCAGAAGAATCTCTTGAGCTCAAGACTTGAAGGCTACAATGAGCAAAGATTATGTCACTGCACTCCAGCCCGGGCTGCAGAGCAAGATGCTATCCCTAATAAAAAATAAGACATGAGGCTATCATGGTGACTTACTAAAAATATAGGGTAAGCATATAGGGTGTTTAAAAGGGAGCTTAAAAATTTGGAAGTAGCTTGTGTTCTCAAAGGAGTCTAATGAAATAAATCTAACCCTTATTAAAGGTGATAGTAAAGGCAGGAAATTAAGTAAAATTGCTGGTCCCACAAAACTCAATATCTAAAATGTGCTCTTGATAACATTGGCACTACCTAAGTCTATTTTATAGATGCTGCCTTAATTTAATAATAGATATATTGGTATTCAAATAAGGATTATCTGAAGATATTATAATACCTGTACTAAAAAAGGCTTCACATAGATCATCCCTAAATCTCATGTAAGAAGGTAATATCAATCCAGAGTAAGAACGGCTTCCAAATGATAAGCTAAAAGTTGATGTTAGGTCACAGGAAATGATAGTGTCATTGGATAATATAATTAATTTCCAGGATGAGAAAGTTAAAGTCCTTTTCAGGGTGTAGCTGCCCTATTTGATGAGATTGATAATTTCCCCCTAATATCCATTTTCTCCTTCTTCCTTTTGGAAAAAGAGCCAATCTACCATTGGCTGGATATGTGTCTGCTCTCCCAGAGACTACATTTCCCAGGCTTCCTCGAAATGCGCATTGCCACGTGACTGAGTTCTGGCCAGTGGGTGGGTGAAACTGATGTGTGAACCTTCTGGGCGGTGTTCTTGAAGGAAAGATGTTTACTCTTTATCCCTTTCCTTTGCTGGAAAGTGGATGTGTGGTGGGCAGGAAACACGTGGGGGGAGTGATCCAGCTTTGATCATCCCCATGAGGATGAACAATCAACAAATCAGAGGGACCTGGCCCCTGGATGGCCTTAGAAAATAAAGATGCCCCACCTGCCTGGACCACCTACCAACTCAGACTTTACATGAGAGAGAAAATAAATCTTCTGTCTTGGGCAAGCTGCCTTCAATTAGCTTCTGTTAAAGCAGCCAAAACAATCTTGAAATTAATTCCTACTAACCTCCAGTTAAGTGTTGTCAGCTGTGTGTATTTATTACACTTAAATATTTATCTTGATCCTATTTTATCAAATATATTAATTCCTTTCTATATGGATAAACATGATACATATTTTAGATCAATATTTATATAGCTTAATTAGGTAATTTTGATTCCAGAATGATAAACTACAGTTTATACACAGTTTGAGTATTCCTTATTGGAAACACTTGGGATAAGAAGTGTTTTGGATTTGGGATTTTTTCACATTTTGGAATATTTGCATGTAGATAACAAGATATTCTAGGGATAGGGCCCAAGGCTAAGCACTAAATTTATATTTCATATGCATCTTACACACAAAGCCTGCAGGTAATTTTATACAATACTTTTTAATAATTTTGTCAATGAAATACAAAGTTTGGATTAAGTACTTACATGTGAAATTTTTCTACTTGTGGTGTCATTTTGGTGCCCAAAAAGTTTTGGATTTTGGAGCATTCTGTATTTTGAATTTTCAGATTAGGGGTGTTCAATCTGTAACAATGTTATAAAAAATCTAACTGAAATGTTGAACATTCATTAAAACTCATGAGAAATTTAATGTCAGAATTCACAGACAGCATCTATCTATGCTGTTTATATGAGGAGCACATCATTACTCTTGTTGTTATTTACTGTTAGACTGGGTAAGAATCAGTTGAATTTATGTTTGGCTTAATTCAACAAATTTTTTTCTTATTCTTCTGACTTACTGGAAACCATTCGAGAGGATAAAAACAATTTGTCCGGTCAAACTAGTTGGAAGATATCTGTTAATTTCTGAAATATCCTGAGGCTGGATGTAATCAAGGATTAACAAGGGAGTTTGGGATGGGTTTATATGACACAAACCCACATTGTAGTGGGGATATTTATCAAAGCTGAAATCGTCAGATAATTTTTTAACATGGCTTCAAATCCTGCTTCATCAAAAGCTTTTTCTTTTTGGTGGGATCATGCTAAATCTGACCAGAGCAGTTTATTTACCTCCGGGCTCTCTCTGTGCTTACTCCCAGCATAGAGGCCAAGGGTCTGCATTTAATTTAACTATTCCCAAATTGAACACTTGCTGAAGTTAAATAATGAATATGTCCTCATTTTCTTGCATTGTTAACACTAAGTAAGCTTATGTAAAATTTTGATAAATACTTATAATTCTTTTGAGTCATGCACCAAATAGGTCACCAACCAGGAATTTAATTTTCTTTTCATTAATTAATGTGCTTTTGAATTATTTGCAGTGTTATTCATATGTGTTCACATCAATATTGGATATTTCAATTAGCTAGGAGAGGTTTTCATGTCTTATTCATTTAACAACTAAAATTTATTTTTTCCAAGGTGAATGAAGGCAGAGGCTAATCAAAATGTTATTTGAAGGTTTCTTGTTTTAGTCCCTTTCTAATCTATTACACATTTTTAATGTCTGAGAAGTCTGGACTCACATGATCAGTTAAAATATTTCATCTTGGATAGATATTTCCCTTCAACTTCCCTATCCCCATCCATGTAACCGTTTCTCCATCTATTAATAGCGTCCCCAGATCTGTCCCTGAAAAGTTTAGGCTTTTTTGGTTTTTTGTCTTCCTCAGTTCAATTTCATCCTTCTAGCATGTTCTAGACCAGTGGTCCCCAACCGTTTTGGCACCAGGGACTGGTTTCATGGAAGACAATTTTTCCACGGACCCGGCGGGGTTGGGGGATGGTTTGGGGATGATTCAAGTGTGTTACGTTTATTGTACAGTCAAACCTCTCTACTAATGATAATCTGTGTTTGCAACCTCTCTGCAGTACTCACTGCCTCAAATCATCAGGTATTAGATTCTCATAAGGAGCGCAACCTAGCTCCCTAACATGCACACTTTATAGTAGAGTTCCTCTTCTATAAGAATCTAATGCCTCTGCTGATGTGATAGGAGGCAGACCTTATTTATGTGGTGATGTAAGTGATGGGGAGTGGCTGTAAATACAGATGAACCTTAGCTCCCTTGCCCACTGCTTACCACCTGCTGTGCAGCCTGGTTCTTAACAGTCCAGGTACCTATACTGGTCCAAGCCAGGGCGTTGAGGACTGCAGTACTAGACCACCTAGATTTCTTAACTTCAATTTCAAGAGAATTAGATGTGTCCTTTTCAGTTCCCAGCTTCCACCAAACTAAAATTACTGTAATGTTTTGAGATGGGGGCACATTTTAAAAATACCATATTCATAACAACTTACCTCTCCTACACTTTTCAACTACAGACACACCAATTTTATTGAGAAATTAAAAATTTGATACAGTAAAGAAATAAGAGATCACTATATTGAGAAGCAGAAATACATTTAAATCCTAAAATAGTTATAAAATGAGTGAGAAGCAGTATCATAGAGTGGACACTGCAGCCAGTCCCTCTGCAGTTCTCTGTATCTTAGGTTTAGGTTTTTTTAAAAAGAAAAATCAGTTAGATACAAAAAAATTATAGTCAAAACATATGAGAATGATACAACATTCATTCTTGCATGTACTACACATATAGTTCAAAAACATGATCTCTGAAGCTCCTTAAGTCCTCTTCCCAAATCCTATCTTCTTCCCTCCCTCAAGGAGTTACTTTATCCAAAATTATTTGACCTTAGTGTCACAGGGTTTTATTTTTTTCCTTTTTGACTTACAAAATGAATACAATGACAGTAATCGTTTAATAGGGTTATTCATAGTAATGAGTTAGTGAATACAGGTAAAACACCTAGAGTTTGACTTGGCAGAGAAATACTAAACATAGCCATTGCAAAGACAATGGTTGTAATGATGGGGAAACTGAACGTTGTTGTATTTATTGTTGCTTTCATTCATCTTTATGTTCAGCAAAACGTTAGACAGCTTGTTAGTTTCCTTTGAGGTAATCTGAAAATATAAAGCTCAGTCCTCTTTCTAAGGTATAAAACTTCTCCTACACCAAATGAAAGATGTTTTCCTGCTGATTTGCTTGAGTCCTTTGCAGATTCTGGTTATTAGCCCTTTATCATATGTGTAGCATGCAAATATTTTCTCCCATTCTGTAGATTGTCTATTCTCTCTATTGATTGTTTCCTTGGCTGTGCAGAAGCTTTTTTAATTTAATCAGGTTCCATTTATTTATTTTTGTTGCCGTGATTACCTTTATGGTCTTATTCATAAATTCTTTGCCTAGGCTGATATGTTAAGGGTTTTTTCAAGCTCTTCTTCCAGAATCCTTATAGTTGCATGCCTTAGGTTTAAGTCTGTTATCCATTGTGAATTAATTTTTGTGAGTGGTGAGAGGTATGGATCCTGTTTCAGTCTTCTACATGTGGCTATCCAATTTTCCCAGCATCATTTATTGAACAGGGATTCTTTTCCCCAGTATGGGTTTTTGTCTGCTTTGTCAAAGATCAGATAGCAATATGAGGATGGTTTTATATCTGGATTCTCTGTTCTGATCTATTGGTCTATGTTTCTGTTCTTGTGCCAGTAGCATGCTGTTTTGGTTACTATAGCCTTGTAGTATAGTTTGAAGTCTGGTATGGAGATGCCTCCTGATTTGTTCTTTTTACATAAGGTTGCTTTGGCTATTCAGGGTCTTTTGCATATTTACCAAGTAGGTGAAAAACTTCTATTGGGAGAACTATGAAACTGTGAAGAAGGAAATCTCAGAGGATGTAAACAAATAGTAAAACATTTCATGCTAATGGATCAGCAGAATCAAAATTGTTAAAATGCCTATTCTACCAAAGTGATTCACAGATTCAATGCAATCCCCATTAAAATACCAATGTCATTTTTTTCAGATATACAGAAAGATTATATGCATCACAGATTTGTTTCAAACATTTCAGACCTCATGAGTCACACTTTCAACCCAAAGCAATGTTTTAAATCTGTGGATAATATTAGTGTGCTTATGGCTGAGATTTCATTGAATTTACTTCTCCTTTGTGTTAACTGGAAAACAATCATTTTCAATATTTGAGCTAAGTCTCATGAACTGGAAATTAAATAATCACAATCAAAATGAACAACTCATGTATTAATTTGACTGAAGTAAAGAAAATCATTTTGAAAACACAACTGTATTCAAACAAATCTTTTGGTTGGAAAAGCTATGCTTCGGGCATGAATCAGAAAATAATGATAGAAGAAACATCAAAATGTCATTTGTGGTCAATTTCATCATCTCTAGATAAAACTGACATCAACACATCTTGGGAGATAGTGAATTTTTTAAACTTTAAAAAAAATGTTAATATAACAAAAATTCAGACAACCACAAATGTCTAAAGCTAAATGAATTTTCAGAAGGTGAATACACCTGAGTTACCATTTACCCAGAACAGAAAACAAACATTCTCAGCATTGCACTGACTGCCTTTTAATATGTGTTTCTGATCATGTTTCTCTTGCTGAGCCAAAAGGTGAAAATCAAAACTTATATCCATAAATCTTAGATAAGAAAAAAGATTTTGTCAAATAATCTCTTAGCTTACCAATTGATAAATTTAATCAATCACAACTGATTTACTACTGAAAACGATGGCCTTTTACCAGGCCACTTACACTGATAGAGCAAGTTGGATCAAATGTACAGGGATGATCAATTTTTTGATTGATTTATGTACACGAGGGGTCAGCTGGTAAGTAGCATAGAATATCATGCTTGCCAATGTCTTGATGATTCGGTTTTGTATCTAGAATGAGGCCAAAATATAATTTGGTGCCTTGGCAAAAGAAAAAATATTAATACTTGGCTGCCTTTCCTTGAGTTTATCTCTTTCTCTTTGTCTCTCTGTCTCTTAGAGATTTCTTTTAGTGTGTAAAGTTATTTGTGATGGATAATCTCTTGCTCTTTTTCATCAAATTTAGATGGCAAAAAGGATATTTAGTAATTTGGCACTATCAACTCAAATAAAAATTTGATTATTTTGAATGTGTTTTATCTTAAAGAAAGCTTGTAAAATTTACTTAAAATGTTTGTTATTTTTTTCTTTTTAAAGATGACTTTTTTTTTATGTGTGGTATATGAAATCTTTTGAAAAGCAACTTTGAGAAATCCTTTTGTTAAGCCATACTGAGTAGATAAAATATTTAGATGATGTTGCCTGGTAGTAACTCCCAGGCACAAAGGAAGCTAGTTAAGAAGTGGCTCGTGTGCAAGTGAAAATTGTATTTAAATTTGTATATATTCTAACTCTAGTTTCAGAAAGCATGGCCAGTCATTTGTGTCTGTTCAAGAGAAGAATAACGATTAGCCCATTTTGACTGAAAAGGGGATTCACATTCAGTAGTGTCCATGGAAATGTAACTTTTTCTATGCTGGTTGAATTCTAAAGATAGAGTAAAAGTAGAGTCAGAAAACCAAAAAGGAGACGACTTTTTCCTCTATCTGAGGAAGAGTGTGACACTGGGTAGGCAGAGATAGATATAGAAATAGAAACAGAGAGATATAGAGAAAGAGAGAGAAATTTAAGACCAGTTAAAATCCATATATTTCTTTGTAATCTCTGTCCAGTCACATTAAACAGCATATCATTTGTCTGTCATCAAGCACATCCCATGCCCTTCATTCAATTACATGTCCTTCCGATAACAGAAATTTTTAAAAATCAGTAATGAGTACAGAATTCAGATTTGCAGTTGGATAATTTATTGGATAATTTAAAAAAATTAGCTATTTCAACTATTCAAATATTGATATATAATATTTACATAATGTGATATATAAACATTATTAGTCATTTTTAACATCTGCTACAACACCAAAAAATATTTGCAATGTGTGATAGAGTTAATACCCTTACTATGTAAATAAGTCTTATAAACCAGTATGAAAATAATTCTTAAAAATGAATATAAAAACAGTATAAATCAATATGAAAGACATAATTTCAAAAAGTTAAACAAAAATGGTCAACACACACACACAAAATCAGCCCTAGTAGTTATCAAGGAAATGTAAAAAGATGCCCTTTTCCTATTAAATTTTAAAAAGATTAAAAATAATCTTATTAACTAGTATGTATGATATTACAGAGATATAGTCATAATGAAAATTTAATAAGAATTATGGAATTATATTAAATCTATAGATCAATTTGGGGACCATTGACATCTTTACTATGTTGAACTTTCTACTCCATTAACATATATCTCTCCATTTATTGAAGTCTCTTGATTTCTTCTATCAGAATTTTATAATTTCCAGCATACAGGACCTATACATGTTTAAGTGTATATCAAAATATTTCATTATCTTTTGAGTTACCATAAATGGTGTTGTGTTTTTTATTTCAATTTCCTAATGTTCATTATTAATATATAAAATTGTAATTGATGTTTTTATGTTGAACTTGTACCCTGTGATTTCGCCAAACTCACTTATTAGTTCTTTATTAAGTTGAAATAATTCCTCTTTATTTCTAATTTTCTGTGAGTTTTTATCAGGAATTAATGTTGGATTTTGTTAAATGCTTTTTCTGCATGAATTGATATTATCATATGACTTTTCTTCTTTAGTCTGTTGATATGATAGATTACATTGATCAAGTTTCAAATGTTCAAAAAATTTTAAGAAATACATAAAAACTTGAGTATCGGAAATAAATTCCACTTGGTCATGATATACCCTTCTTTACATGCATTTGATTATATTGGCTAATATTTTGTTGAGGATTTCAGTTTATTAAGCTTTTTTTTCTTATACTCTTTTTGTCTGTTTTTGTTACCAGCCTGATACTGACCTTATAACTGAGGTAGTAAGTATCCTCTCTCTTGTATTTTCTGGAAGAGATTATAGGCAAATTGGTGTTACTTCTTTAAATATTTGGTATAAATCACTAGTTAAACAGTCTGGGCCTAGAGATTTCTTTTTAGAGAACTTTCACATCATTAATTACATTTTTAATGGTGAATAACTATTTATATCATTTATTTCACCTAGATTGAATTTTGGTTTCTTGTAGTTTTCAATAAATTGATCTATTTCTACTAAGTTGTCCAATTTGGTAGTATAAAGTTGTTCACACTATCCACTTATGGTTCTTTTAATAGCTGCATGATCTATAATGATGTATTATATTTTATTGCTGACATAAATTTGTGATTTGTGTCTTCTCACTTTTTATTTTCTTCAGCCTTGTTAGAGGTTGATCAATGTTATTGATTTTTTAAAAATAACCAACTTTTTATCCCATTGATGTTTCTATTGTTTTCTTATTTTCAATTTCATTGATTTCTGTTCTTTGTTATTTCTTTCCCCTGCTTGCTTTCAGTTTATTTTGTCTTTTTTCCGGTTTTCTGATGTAGGAACATCAAGAAACTTGTATTATTATTATTATTATTATCACCAGTGGTAATAATGATACCAGTGGTATCATCATAGCTCACTGCACCCTCGAAGTCCTGAGATCAAGTGGTCCTCCTGCTTCGATCTCCTGAGCAGCTGAGACTGCAGGCATGTGCCACCAGTCTGGCTAATTTTTTCTATTTTTAGTAGAGGTGGCGTCTCTCTCTTGCTCAGGCTGGTTTTGAACTCCTGAGGTCAAGCAATCCTCCCTCCTTGGCCTCCCAGAATGCTTGAGACACCAAGCCTGCCCAAGAAACTTATATTACTGACTTAAGACTTTTCTTCATTTCTAAGGTAAGCATTTAGTGTCATGCATTTTCCTCTCAGCACAATTTTCCTTTTATTTTTTAGTCCAATATATTTTTTATTTTCTTTGAGACTTTCTCTTTGACCTATGTATTATTTATTAATAGAAATGTGATGTTTAATTTCCACATGCTTAGAAATTTTACTGTTGCTTTTCTGTTATTGATTACTATTAATATTACATTATGATTAGAGAACATACTCAGCATGACATTAGTTCATTTAAATTCTTGACATTTGTTTTATGGCCCAGGATGTGATATATCTTGGTGAATGTTCCATGGTGTCTGAAAAAAAGTGTGTATTCTGCTGTTTTTGGTTGCAGTGTTCTACGTATGTTAATTACATCTGGTTGGTTGATTGTGTTTTCCATAATTTCTATATTCTTTCTGATTTTATGTCTATTAGTTTTATCAATTGCTGAAAAGTGTGTTGAAGTCTCCACTGTAATTGTGGATTTGTCTACTTATTTCAAGTTTGAGTTTTTGCTTCATGTGTTTTGAGGCTTTGTTGTTTGGTGTACACACAATTAGAATCACTAGGTATTTCTGGTGAATTGATTCTTTTATCATTAAATCACATATTAATAAAGCCACTTCTGCTATGGTTTTTTAATTGATGTTTAAATGATATATACACATAGATATATATTTTTACATTCATGTGCTTTTCACTTTCCTATGTCATTGAATTTTAAATGAGTTTATCATAAATAGCATACAATTGGTTATGTTTTTTATCTACTCTGTTAATTTCTATCTTTTGAGTACTGTGCTTAGATCCTTTACATTTAAGGTACTTATTGCTATGTAAGAGCTTAAGTTTGCCATTTTATTATTTGTTTTCTATTTGTCTCCTCTGTTTTCCTCATTCCTTTGTTTCATTTTTCCTGCCTTCTTGTGGATTTCTTGAACATTTTGAGGGATTCCATCTTGATTTATTTTTAGTGTTTTTGAGTCTATCTCTTTATAGTATATTCGAGTGTATCTTTTGCACAACCTTTGCAGTTATTGCTCTGGTACTCTATTAATATAGATATAGGTATAAATACAAATATAGATAGAAGAGAGATCTTTAATATCTTACCACTCAACTGAAGCATAGAAACTTCAGTTCTATTTAGGTCCCTTTGCCTTTCTCACTTTTTAAAATACGAGTTTTTCTCAGTTTTTTTGAACCTGTAGGTTTGTGTCTTTCACCAAATTTGGCAAATTCTCAGACATTATTTGTTTAATACTATCCCAGCCCCACTCTCTTCCTTCTGCCCCTCTTGACTACAATAAGACAGATGCTGGATCTTCTGTTATTGTCCCCCAGGTCCTTTAGGCTGGGCTCATTTTTGTTCAGTGTATTTTTTTTTCTCTGTTGTCCCAACTTTATACATTCAATTGATCTGCCCTCAAGTTTACTGAGGGCAGTAATTTCACATAGTGAAACAACAACAAAAGAAAAAGACACCAAAAATTTACCTTTTGATAAAATTGACTAACTGGTGGAATTAGCACATCACATTTATTTGTAACTTGATATACAGTCTATGAATTACAGAACTATCCTGTAGAATTGGAATTTATTCATTCAGCTGCTGATTTTCCATCTACTTCCTAGACACAGAACAGGATTTCTGGTGTTTCGCTTTTTCTCTCTTTTTTGAAAATAATGACAAGAACATATAAACTCGACATCAGTGTAAATGGAACCATTAGAGGAAAAGTTACTTTCTCCATTTTAGAGCATTCACACATAACTGAAATGATTTATGTTTTTGAGTTTTGTTGATCTTAAAAATATATGATCTTATCCACCAGTGCTATTTGCGGTGATGCTGGAGCTGTGCTCCTCCATCCAGATATAGTGGTTCTTAGTGCCCTGATCCTCTTTGGGGACAGCTAATGAACACTTTTTGGCACGTGCTAAGAAGCCTGAGATAAGCACTATTATAATTTGTTTCTATCTAAATTGCTCCAATTTGGGAAACGATGCTGAATTGAACTGATTTCCCACAAACCTAGCTCATTTTGATGAATACTACTTTGTGTCTTGATGCAAGACATTAGAGCAACAGAAAATAAACATGTACCCACACATATAAATGTCTCCAACCTTTTATTTTGAATCAAACAATCGCTTTTTATTCTTCTCATTGATTCCGTTGGTAATTAATACTGTGCTCTACAATGAATGTCACTTGCATAATTTGAACATTCAACAATATTAATATTCCCCTTCTTAGAAATAAAAATGAACCAAAGAACCTTTTAACAGCTGTTTAGAACATATTTTGTAATCAGATTGGGCATTTGTGCATGTAAACAATAAAATGGTGAATTATTCTTTAAATTTGCAGCCCTGTCAGTAGTTTACAGTCTGATTATTTGTATTGAAGGAAAAGCTATATTTTGAAATAATTTTCTGGAGAATTTGTCTTAAGGTAAAACTCTACAGAACATTCCTTTTTCTTAACCTCTTCCCTTGTAATTATTATTATATGTAAAATCCATAATTTAAAATAACTGTAAATAAAACTGACAGATATTATTTGGTATAGCACCTTACAAGCAAAATAGCCATTTAGGCTTATTGGTTGCTAACCAGGGATAAAATGAAGATGTTAAGCTGAATTTTTCAGTACTGCAATAAGTGTGGGGAATACTTAAACATTACTTTTACCTTGAAAACTGTTAAATGGGCCTCTATTTAAGGAAGGGAAAGATGTGGAAGAGACACTGGGAGGCACAATAGAAAAACTTTCCCTCACATGCTATAACAAAATGTTCTAGCTTGAAAAATAAGATACATAGCTATCAAACAGTTACAAAATATTTTTTATGTTATCTTTTTGGGTTTTTTTTTTTTACAAATTTTTTAAAAAATTTAAAGATAGTGAGATATAAATGTGAGACATGTCTAAGACAATATGCAGTTAAATGACACTGAATGGCACAGATAGTATATTCTAAAACTTTAAAGAAGGGCCAAGATGCTGGGAATTGGAATAATTCATGGCGTACTCACTAGTCGTCTTCTTTGCAAGGATCATAACAATAAAGACATCACAGTGATGTGCTGAAGCCAGCTTGTGCTGGCTCACAAAAGCAGATCATCCTCAACTCTTCTCAAATCCTCCTGAAATTCTCTGTTGGGAGTATTTACACAACAGAAATTGTCAAATTCTACACATCAGAGATAATTTTTTTTTCTCAGAATAATGGTTGATAAACATTTGACAGCACACCATTTTATGTAAGGAACCTTATCATAATCTAGTTCAAATATTCATTCAAAGTCTGGTTAAATTTTATTTTATTTTATTTTTTTGCAGATGATCAGGCTGAGACCAAAGGGTTAAAGTGACTTGAGTAAGACACACTGTAAGTAACTCTTTAAGTAAATAACAGATCCTGATTTTCAGGTTTGCACCTAAATGTTTTCCTACTTTATAGTACTGTTCCCATATTGACAAATTTTATTTTTACTTATGATTTCCCCCCTGAACCGGTAAGAATTGTTTGAACCCTGAACATCTGGTTATCTTCAGACTAAGTCCGTAGCCCAGTAAAATTCATTAATAATAGAAAAGCCCAATGAAATCTATTTTCATTATCTATTTCTACATAGTAAATACCCCAAGATTTAGTGAATTAACCACTGATTTTTTAAATTTTGTCTTATTTTGTTCACAAGTTTGTGGGTCAGGAATTTGGGAAGGATGAAGGTAGAGAGTTTTCATTAGAGATCTCTTATGTGATTGCAGTCAGATTTTAGCTTGGGCTGCAGCCATCGGATGTCTCAACTTTGACTGCCCGAGTTGGCTCACTCACCCTATAGCGGATACTGCCTGCCTGCTGAGAGTCATCTGGCACTGTCCACTGAAGCTTTTGCACGTGGCTTCTTCAGCATGGCAGTATCAGATGAGTTAGACTTCTTATGTGGCAGTTCAGCCTTCCACACATAAGTTTTGCAGTGAACAAGGCAGAAGCACGGCCTTCCCTGGCCTAGGCTTGGAAGTTACATAGGATCACTTCTGCTGTGCTCCCTGTTGGCTTAAGCCCACCTAGATACCAGGGAAAGGAACACTGACATTATCTCTCAATTGGAGATGTCTCTAAGAACTTTATGGCGATTTCTTTTAAACCTGACCCAGAAGTCAAACTGATTTACTTCCAGGTACTCTAATATCTAAAACCCTTGGTTTCTGCAAAGTATTGTGGTTTTTTTTTTTTTTTTAGCCATTTACAAAGAAAGAGAGGAACTAAGATTCCTAAATCTAAGTATAACACAACAAAACACTGGATGTGAGCTTTTTCCTCATTCGCTCATGTTCTGTGGAGCCATTTTGATAAACTTAAGTAATATTTAAGGAAGAGATTCAATGAAATGTAACATACAATTCTATGCTTAAGAAACTTAAAATATAGTTGGGGAAATATAATATTCATTCATGCATTCATTCTTCCTCTCAGGATTTAGTTACTGAACGTGTCTCCTGAGCCAAACTGTGTGCTAGCTTCTTGGAAAACAAAGAAAACCATGTTTTCACTGGCTTTAATAAGCTCGCATTCTAGTGGGACTACAAACCACTTATATGTATGATGCTATAGGGATAGTTGATAAATAGAGTTATGAAGAAATTTCAATAGGACTCAGAGAAGAGAACCATGAATTTTTCACGGTGGGGAATAGATAGAATTTCTAAGCTGATGTTGGATATCAAAAGTATGGATAATTAAGAAATATATCCCAACATGTCTTTGCCCATGTTTCCATATTCATACTTAAAAATATGGACACACCTGCTACAGAGACATTAATGCCATACAGAATAACAGAGTCTCATTTAGAAGACCTGATGTAAAAGAAAATGTGTAGCTCTACAGATACTGTGTTCTAGTCACATAATGAACTTTTTTTTCCTGATTTCACAACTGTCTTCTACCCTGAGGAAAAGTAGAAAGGATCCCCACAAACATTTCTATGGTAAAGAAGGAGGATAAATGTATAGTTTGAAAGCAGTTTCTTCAAAAGCCAAAGACAAATTTATGACCCAAAAAGCAATTAAAGAATAGTGGATGTCAGAAAAAAAAAAAAAAGGAAAAGATGACTATTTAAGAATGAAGCACAAAATGAAGACTATCCAGAGCTGAGAAGGCACTGACTGATACTTCCAAGATAACTACTAGGGTCTGAATAAAATGAATTCAGTGTTTCCTAAGTACATAGGAATTTTGATAAATATGAGGATGATAAGATTATGAGTAGCTAATGCAGAGCCTCAATGCAAAGGTATCATTCTAACAGGGTTTATCTGCTTTTGAGGCTACTGGGGTTAGGTTGACAAGATATCTGGGAAATGTCACAGTAGTGACTTTGAAAGCATTCACATACTGTGACCTTATAATTGGGAAGAAGTGCCTAGTGGTGGCCCCTTTGGTCATACAATTTGATTCTTTGTTAGTCTTACAGTTTAACCTTGTCATAGATCCTGGACATACAGAAATACAAGTTTATTGAACTTTCAAACCTCATAACTGACTTAGAAATCCTTACAACTCACTTTATAGAACTGTTAAGTTCTTCTTGACATATATTCCAGTAAACCTGATCCTTCCTTCCATTGAGTCTCCCACATTGGATCATTACTCCGATTTTCTTCCCCCACAGGACTCTTAGATCAATTTATTCATTTCTAAGACTTGGGAGTATCCACAAAGTGCTAGGAAAGAGAGTTTAAATCACCAGAGAGATTTGCACTAACCTGACTGTGGAGTATTGGAGAAGGGGTTATGTTAAATTTAAGTGATTTTTCAATCCAATATTCTCTCCAGCTAAGTTGCCGTTATTGGTTTTTATTGTGCAATTCTGCTACAGCACCAAATGCTGGAGGAAGCCTGCATATCAGTCAGAATGGGCTGCGCTGTGCTGCAGTAACACACGACCTTCAAATCCAAGTGACTCCAAATAACAAAAGTGTATTTCCCACTCATACTACGTTGCTCTCTTGGATTGACAGCATCTCTGTTCCATGTCGCTTCCACTTCGGGACCCAAGATGACAGAACCTCAACATCCATAGCGTCACTGTGGCATGGAGAAAGGAACAAGCTCATATGGACTGACCAAGACTTCTGCCCGGGAGGTAGCACCTTACTGCTGCCCATGTTCTTCACCACATTACATTGGCACATGCAACTCACTTGCATAAGAGATGTTCTTCCACCAGAACTGAAACACTGGAAAAGCCCTAAAGATCGCCACAGCTTAAGTATCTACCATTAATAATTACAGACACACTAGCCCTAAGAGTAAAATTTTAGCTAAATTTGCATCATAAAAAGCTATTACAGAATTAAATGTAATGGCTAGCGTCTTATGTGTGTATTTTTCTCTGAGCGAGATAGCACCAATATTTACTAAAAAATCAGTACAAAAAACATACTTTGAAAAATGAGTGCCATGATTATTGCATAAGTGAGGTGTGTCCAAACTCTTTCTCTGGAGAAAGCTTATTCTCATTCCTTTCACATAGTTCAATTTTTCTTTCAGGCTCACTTAAAACCTGGGGTGATACCCAGCTTATCACAAACAGAGCTGTCTAGGAGGTTTCTAAAGCTAATTTCTGCTTGAGGGCTTTGTGGTTTAATCATCACACTTTCTCTCCTTTTGAGTTCCAATTGGTGATGGACTTCCAGGAGTACTGTATCGTATTGACTCTGGGTTGGCCTATCCTGAGGTTTTCTTTTTTCTTTTTTTTTTTTTTTGTAATTTAAAAAAAAAATTCCCATACATAAGAAACTAGTGAGAAAGGTCAATCTAATCTCTGTCTCCCCTCAACATGACAGATTCTCTACAAATTGAGATTTGTAAACTTCAATGGATCATGTTCACTGTACTCCCCAACTGAAATGCATTCCTTTCACTGCCAATCAGGTATAATTCTAAAGAGGAATGCCCATACATCCTGACTCCAATACTCAAAGGTTTTCCTTTCTCAGACCCTTTTAAGACACCAGTTTTTTCCAGTTTTGTTTGTTTGCTTGTTTTTTATTAAGGTTAGATGTTGATTGAATGACTAAGTCACATTCACAAACATGTTATATGATGGCATTAATTCCATTTAAAAAATGTCACATTTTACTAATGATAGAAAGATGCATTATGCATTAATTCTACTTACATGTTGTTGGTATATATACTTATATAACCTGAAAACATTTTTCTTATTGCTTTTTATACATACTATACTTTTAGAGACATTTCTTTTGGAGAAATTTAAATTTTGCCAGTGTCATGTCTCTTTACACTTAAGTACTAATTTTCTGTGGCTATTTAAATGTTTTCTTAGCTGACGCTGTTTGATGCAAATAATAAACTCATAATTTTAGAACTGAGAAACTTAATTCACTTCATTTATCTATTTTTCCAGTCAAGATAATACGGTTCTGAAAGGTTTTTTACACTAAGAGAAGAGGGATTTCTGGGAAACATTTGTAACAAGAACAACAACAAAAGGTTTTCAATGGATGAAAGAAAGGAAAAACAATAATAACAACAACATATAATATTAATCACTTATTCATTTAGTTTTAGGGTTTCTTATATGTGCTTTTTTTAAGGTAGACAAAATCGTTACAGCATAGATTTGCTCAGTAGGTTGGACATTCACATATATAGAGTGATTGTTGAGTAGTGGTTGTCTAGAGACTGTGTTAAGAAAGATTCTGAGGACACAGAAAAGCTTGGCCATGGAGTTCCGTGACTGGTTAGCAATGTCTTCCCTGGCACAGAGAATGAGAGAAACAGCATGTGGGCTACACTTCTTTGTTTCTAAGATAATTCAAAGTACAAGTAACCAGAAATGGATTGGTTATGAGTACCATAGTTTAATTTCTATCACGACACTACATAAAGAATATAAAACACTTTGATTTCCTTTGTGTATTCCATTTTCCTGTCAATATAGTGGATGGTTTGTTTTTAAAAAGTTTTGAAGTTTTTCTGAAAACCAGAACAAGAGACAGAAAATGTATTGGTGGTCACCTTGCAGTGGTTGGATGAGGAATGGGAAATGGATATAGCTGTTATCTAATGATTTCCAGCAATCTTTGGGAACTGCTAAAGAAGGATATTGTGCAGGAAAAATTCTAAGAGTGCTTCTGAGAGCAGCGAACCAGAGAAGACTCTCTTGCAATTTGTTCTTGGAAGGTCTACATTTAAAGCTGTATTTCAAACTAAAAAAGAAAATGTGATTGACAGCAGGGGAAATTTCAAGAAGTGCCCTTTGAGGATAGCTCTGAAGCATGGCTATTTTTTCTTCCAGTATATGAGTAATAAGGACACTGAAAATTGTTGTAGGGGAAACAAAAAGAATTTACATAGCATTTCTCATAACATTACCCCAGATATAGGGACAGTGAGAAGATGATGAATTCTTGACAATCAAGTACACATACGTTAAGAAAGAGAGAACTCAGCCAAAAATATAGAATATATCATGGGAAATTGTTACCAGAAAAAATGTTTATACCCTAAATAAAATAAAATAAATATAAGAGTATATTATATGATTTCAAATATCATTGGTAAATAAACTGTAAGACTACTATCTGAGACATCACATGCTATGTGTTCACAGCATGAAGGTCAATACAGTAGTATAGATTTGCAACATAAGTTAGAAACCCCAAATTTGAATCATACATTTGTCACTGACTAGCTATGTAATTTCGAGCCAGTTGCAGCATGACTCTGGATTTTAACTTTATTTCTTAAAATTTTGTGTTTGGATCTCTCTAATACACTTCACTGTAAAACACATCACGATGTTATGTAAAGCAGGAAGAACACCAACCTACGCACCAAAACAGCTGAAAGGGTGAACTTGAAGACAAGCCTGAGGCTGATGTAAATTCGCTGCCATTCACCTTCATGGATTGGCAGTTTAAAAATTAGGAAGTTGATTGCTCTCTCTCTCTTATCCCAGCCTGACAGCTCTCAGGCATGCCCTTGGGTGCAGAGAAGGGAGAACTGGTCCAGGAAGTGCATGAAGGGCCAGGGAAGTCGACCCACAGGTTCTGTTTAAGCTTCCGTAGTGCTGAGCTGCTTCTCTGGTGAAGATACACTTGTGTTGTTCTAAAGTAGATACAAGGCACCCCCGCCTCAAAGTGACTGAGTCCTTAAAGTATTAATATAATTGCCCCTGCCTCTGGAAACATCTTAGATCACCTGTGGGACTTCTAGCCCCGGCCCTCATCCTCAGAATTTATTTCTCAGTCACTGGGGAGGATATTGCATCCATCCAGACTACAGGGAAGAAAAAAATTCAAAATCTATTTATAAGAATCTTTATAAGAATCGCTCTCAGAATCTTAGCCTGGGTGGGAAATTGAGAATGGAAAGAATTAGTTGATGCAAAAGGATGTAAAAACAGTGATCAATATAATTTGGTGATGAATTAGAAGGGAGAAAAATCAGAATGAGCAAGCTCCCTCACTTAATTTTGACCAGGAAACTGGAATATTTCCATGTAGAAACAGGAAGAGACTGTATATCACCTCTTCCCAGGGAATTAATCTTACAAGATACTAGCATAGCCCATATCCCAGACCTTCTCCACCTCATATCCCCAGTTGTTCTCTCACACAGCACTTTATTTCCTTTATCAGAACCTGTAATTATAGTGTTCACTTCTTAAAATGTGCATATTATCTGTGTTCTACACTAGAATGTAAGCTCTGTGAAGGCAGAAGTCTCATCTTTCTTGTTCACCCAGGCCTGGTCCATAGTCAGTACTCCTCAATAACATGTTCATTAAATCAACTAATGAGTGAATGAATGCTCCATGAAGGAAGAGCAACATAATCACATAAAATTCAGAAACGCTGTATACTATATACCTATCTTGTATAGGAACAAATATTTTTCTTAATCATCATATTTATTGTATATGTGTTAGAAAAAACTAGAATGTCTCTTGATTCCAGAGATATTAGTGCTTATAATGAGGATATGTTTTTCCAAAATAGATTACCTTTTCTGTAGAAAATAATGGTAGAAGTGGCACGTAGATATGACAAAAATCCTAATGAGTCATACAGCAATGTAGCATGGCTGAACTGAAAGGAGAGTGAGATGTATTAGTTTCCTATTACCAAAAAGAAATAATAAATCACCCTAAACTTAATGGCTTAAAACAACACAAATTTATTATCTTACACTTTTGGAAGTCCTAAGTCCTAAAATCAAGTGGTTGGAATAGCTGTATACCTTCTGGGGGCTCTAGAGAAGAATCTCTGTCTTGTCTTTCCCATCTTCTAGAGACTGTCTATATTTTTTGGTTTGTGGGGCCTCCCAGCAGTGGCATTCCTTTGACTTCTGCTGACTCTCACTCTCCCTCTCTGACTATCCTTCTCTGACTGTCACTCTCCTGTCACCTTCTTATAAGGACCCATGTGATTACCTTAGGCCCAACAGGTTAATCTAGGATGAGCTCCCTGTCTCAAAATCCTTAATTTAATCATGCTTGTAAAGCCTCATTTACCATGCAAGATAACATATACACAGGTTCCAGGGATTTTTATGTGGACATCTTTGGGGGATGATTATTCTATCGACCACAAAGGGAATTCTGATTAAAATTGATTAATTGAACACAAGTGGTATGTTGATTATAAGAATGTCCTCAAATCTTTTCATCACTCCTTGCATCAAAACCCTTTTGAGATATCTCCTTGTCGTTCCTTCCAGCAATATTTCCTCACTACTTGAACCTGGGTTGCCCTTGTGACTTGTTTTTGCAAATACAATGTGGTGGAAGTGACGATGTGCCATATGCAATCATAAGGTTTGTGTGCTTCTGCTTTCGCTCTTGGAAACCTTATCCTGAAAACCATCATGAGAACAAGCCGGCACAGCCTAGTGGATGATGAGCTACTCATACTTCAGCCATTCTCACCACATCAGCCAGCAGCCAGTGGAACTTCAGATATATGAATAAGACTATTGTAGACCAGCCAGAGTCTAGCCAACTTGTCAGCTGAGCGCAATCCATGAGTGAGCTCAGCAGAGACCACCTAGACCTGGCTAAAATTACCAGTATTACCCACCTTGTCCATGGACTCTCAGCAATATTAAATATTTATTGCTTTAAGATACTGATCTTTAGGGTGGTTTTATAGTTTGTCACACAAAAATAGCTAAAACATACTAGTATTTATCTCCTATTCTTCCAAAAATGCAATCTAATGACAATGAGGAGTTGTTGCTTACATTATTGTGGTTCTCTTTTATCAACCCACAAGGACAAAGAAAAATCAACAGAATAGAAAAACAACATTTTAGAAGTACAAAAACAAAAGGACCAATAATAATAAACTTAGAAGCCAAAAAAAAAATAAGCTGCCTCAGAAATAGAATAAAATGAGAAGTAACACAATTTTCCGTGTAGAACCTCCAAAATGACCAGAAATTGGCAGCACCAGACCCCTTGGAGGTGGGAGGGAAGGGGGGCAGTGGGGTGGAGAGAGAGAGATATGAAAGAGGATAATTTTTTACAGTCCCTGTGAGAAGAAGTTATAGTTCGAGATCCAATGCCCACTCTCTCTTTAGGCCACCCAGAGAAAAGGAGTGAAGTTTTATTCTATGAAGACGGTGAAAGAGAGGGTCTTTGGAGTGGGGAACACCAGGCACAGCTGAAGGTACTGATGAATACTGAGAAACATAAAATGAAGTGAAATCTTATATTCTGTGTGTGTTGTGACCTCCAGCTCTCTTTTTTCATTCAGCTGTCAGGACTCTGACAACCAGTCTAATTGCAAAGAAAACATTAAAAATTCTTCCCAGGTAAACTTGACCAACAGAAAAGACAAAGATACTGATTTCCAAGCTTTTCCAATGGAATGGCCAATCCAGCCAATTCACCCTAAAGTGGAGCTCACAATTGACAAGACTCTGGTGCAGAGCTTCTAATCTGCTTCTTAGTGCATCACACTTAATGCAATCAGATAGTTGGCATTGGATTTCCATGGAAATTCTCTAACATGAAAGACAGAAGTCAAGACAAACAAGAGGAAAAAGATAACTTGGAGGAAGCAGACAATGTAGAAAGCTATTTTTTCTTGTTTTGCTTTAGTCTATAGAGCCAAAATTTAAAAAAAGCCATATTTATAAATGTGTTTCTTATTTCTAGGACTGATGCCCTATAAGACTTAAGAAAGAACATGTAAGAATAAAAAGTAGATTTTAAAAAAACTGTGTTTACCATTGATCCCACCTTAGTAGTAAGTAAAAATGGTATTAATGCATTCATGAGAATAACAACACGACAACAACAAAAACCAGGGCACTATTAAATGTCAGAGAACAGAGAGTAAATGCTGGAGAATTCGAAATATGTGAAAAGAAATTGAAAATCTCAAAGAATTGTAGAATGGCAAAGAATTGGAAATATCTCAGAAAGTAAAGCAAAACATAAAAAGATGAAAAAGGAGAAAGAAAAGATCATAAAATAGAGAATATGAGATTTGGAGAATCAGTTCAGGAGATTAAATATGCACACAGACATCCAGAAAGAAAGAATAGAGGCAAGAGAAAAAAATCAACAAAGAACTAATACAAGATCATTTACTATGATTAAGGGGCCAACTGAGTGGGTGCTCAGCACAACAGATGAAAAAAGATTCACACCAGGGCTCAACAATGGGAAATTTGTGCATACAACCAAAATGTAAACTTTCTAAACTTTCATAAAATTTTTTAAATTTTATGTTAAGCCAATTAGAAATTAGAATGCCTTCACACTTCTCACAG
>CAUYSK010104883.1:0-44324 GCA_963575035.1 Avahi laniger
GTGATCTAGCACCTCTTATACTTTCCTGGACTAAACTTAGGCCCATTATCCAAAGTGAGGCACCACAAGAGCAGAAGAATGGGATCCATTTGTACTCGCCATCAAACTGGTACTAACTGATCAACACTAGGGTGATCACATGGCAGAAATATTCTCCAGGGATTAGGGGGATGGGGGGGCAAATCTAGAACTAAAGGACACGGGGAGCACTAAAGGGAGGGAAGGGCACGCCTTTAACCTGCATTTGGGTGAGGCAAAGACATAAAGTGTAACTAGAATGTTTGTACCTCACAATACCTTGGAATAATAAAAAGATAAAATAAAAAAAATAAAAAAAAGATAATAAATATTTGTTACTTGTATGTATGGATGGATGAACACAAATGAGAGGGATAATCAATGAAGAAGGGCTTAGAAGCCTAAAGCTAGGTTTCTAATTTTTTTTCAGTAGTAATAAGGACCTACAGGAAGATTTTGCTGAGGAAGAAGACCTTTCCAATGTGACAGATATGGAACATACATTTAATAGCTTTAGAGAGGGATGTCTGAATGGGAGACCTTATTAGCTCAGTTTGATCTTCTCATACTTGGTCTCAGGAAAATATAAATATGTTTTCCCAAAGGAATTTTGGAGATAATTTTCTATTTCATTGGTTCTTATTATATCTGAAATGAACACAAATGATTATAACACTAGAATTAGAATAAAGCATATTTATATTCATTCACAAACGTAACTAATTCATGTTTAATATGTGTGAGCCTAGCCAAAAAGACTTAAGGCCATTTATCCTTTTTGCTGAAAGAAAAACATCATAGTTATTGTGGTCAATCAGCAATGTTAATAAATAATTTATTTTTTCCCTAAACAGGTGTAATTCAATGAATCGGATGATAGAGAGGTAAGAATTGGGTCTTAAATAATCCTGAATATGGGTCTGTCAATGGGTATAACTGCATTTATTTATTAGGAAAAAATGTCATTTGATTATCATGTAGACGGTTATTACATGGGGAAAACAAATACAGAATATATAGATCTTATGTAGATGTTACCACAGTTTGCAATTGTGTTTAAATAGAAAGACAGGCTGAGAATCCTACCTTCTCAGACAGAATGACTTTTACTAGTTATTAAGAGACTCTGAAGAGAGGGCTTTATTCTCACCCATGCACTGATTGTAATTGTGACTCCACTCTGATTAGCTCCTCATTGGATTTTGCAATAATGGTATCTTGTAATACTGGCATCTGGGATCACAGCTTTTCCTTTACAAAGCGTTTTCCACACCTGTCATTTCATCTGATCCTACTCATCAGACTAAGGAAGAGAAATTAGTATTTCCATTTCGGAGATGATGGACTGACTGGTCCCAGGTGAAATAGCTAATAGATTTTGTCTCCAACTTCAGCAGTATCCTCATTACTCTATGTCAACTATCTGAGGGAATAATCTCCTGATAACAGGTGAGACATTTTTGGATATTTTTACCTAATAGGTGACTTCATATTTCTCTACATAATGTATCCAATTATAATCCAACTATGGATAATTCATTTGAAATAACTTCAAAGATTTTATTCTTCTACTTATTAGCCTTGTTTTAAGGTTGCCTTTGAAATACTCATCACCTTGCTTCATCTTGAGTATTTGCCGGTGCTTAGCTTCAAGAAGGTAATTATAAAACCCAGTCTACCTCAACCTGAAAAATCATGACCTTCGGGGAATAACATTATTTTCCTATAGAAATATAGGTTGCCAAGATAATTAAAAAAGAAGGAAGGAAGGAAGGAAGGAAGGAAGGAAGGAAGGAAGGAAGGAAGGAAGGATGGATAAATTTATGTTAGTCTCATATATCCAAATTGCTAAGCTCTACTTTCTGATTTCCCAGAGATGACCAAAATCTGGAACACTGTGCCCAACATCCAGGTCATTCTAAGTGAATAATGACAACAGATATTTCATTTTTAAAACAATCACTTTCAAAATTGCCATTTTTTTAAGGAATCAAAGTATTCTAATTTTTTCCCAATTTGAGTTACAGTTTTTCATCAAATATTAAAGGACTTAGATTTTCTCACAGTCACATCCAATGTGTCGTGTGCAGACAGTGTGAAACCAGCACAATAACTCTTATTTATAATACTCCTTTCCACATAAGATCAACAAGTGCTTTTAGACCATTTCACTCTCTATGAACATCTTTCCAAAAATTTCTGTGGCTCATGCTTGGGATCCCAGAGTAAGGGGGTGATGATGTGGCTAGAATATTATCTCCACTTGGGTCTCATCTTACGTCTGTCATTGATAAACCTCAAGTCATGCATGCATCACAACTGATAAGGTGTTTCTGAAAATTAAATAATTTCACTCAAATGAAGTTTCCTTTCTGTAAGAACTTCTATCCCCCTGCTCCTGTGTAGGACCTGAGTACAGACACACAATGCACTTGGAGTGCCCGGCCACTTAATCCTCCCTTCACCACAATCATAATGATGGTGATATCAACTTGGGATATGACACCTCCCTACATGTTCCTTCGTTAAATTTCCATTTTATGCAATCTTGCTGATAGTTTTTGCTGCCTTTGCATGATATCTCTTTTGTGTTCTGGTCAAAAATACATCTGTTATAAAAGCATAATTTGTTCAAGCTCTTTGATACCAACTCAAGTAGATACAGCTGGATCCAAATCACTTATTTATTCCTGACAAGAAATTTACACACGTTTGCCGAAAATAAAGCGAGACAAATCCTCCTTTAATTCATTCAATACGCTCAGATGAAATTCATACACATTGCATGATGTGTGGGCTTACTCATGTAAATGAGATTTCTCACCAATTCACAAAAATTCACTAATGCTTGCAAATTCACTGATTCACATCTTCACTTTATTTTGGCTATGTAATTTTCGAATTTGATTGTCATTTGTTACTCTATGCCCTGCACGAAATGGACCTTTTCATGAAGAGATGGGAAAAGTGCCCATAAATCAGAAATCAGTATCCTGCAATTGTGATGAAAACCAGGGTCTCCTCTGTTCTACTTTTGATTTTTTTTGGGGGGGGGTAGTTCTGATTTCGTGTCGATTTAAATCTTTCATTCAATGTAAAATCAAGTCCCTCCATGCAACTTTACCCATAGAAAGGATCTTATGTAGAACAGCATGCATGTTTTCCTTCCTCCTTATTTGCATTAAATTAGAACAGATTAACTTAATGTTGCATGAAAATAAGTGAAGTGTCATCTTAATTAAAAGAGTAGTGTTATATCTGTTGGCTGAGCCTCAAAAAGCACTTTTCATTTCTTAAAAATAAAATGGATAATTTTTCCTGATGGTTCACAAGCTAGAATTTTATCTTAATCTATTTTGATATGTCAGACTGAGCACATTTGTGCTGTAGACCATCATGTTGTGAATGAAGCCACAACATTTTGACAATTTCCCAGCATTGAGGCTTGTCCAACAGGAATAGGCAGTTAAAATGTCAGAGTGGTCTTCTACTAAAATGACAAGAAACACTTGTCAAGAAATGAACACTTTCTTAGTAGACATGACCCAAAACTGTGCTTTGGGCCTTTCATCTTGAGGTGAAAAGCAATCTTCAGCTTTAAAGAGAAGCCATGTTGGAAATCTGACTAACAAGCTCTATTGCATAGGGCAAGTTGACTTGGTAAAATGTGGCATGTGTCAGAGGTGCAGCTGTCTTGAATCAGACAAAATCTGTGATCACACACTGCTTTTTCTTAAAAGAGAATACACCAATAGTAAGCCTACGAAGTCAAGACGAAACACAGTTGTCTGTTCACTGATATTTCCAACAATTGCCTCAGGGCTGCAAAATTACGATTCTGAGCAAGCAAGCAAGCATCCATACAGCAGGTACACGTGAAAGATTCTGTAGCAGCACACACACATAATTCTCGCAATTGTCGGAGACAAATATTATACAATCCTAAATTCAGGAACAGAAAGAAGGTGGGGCTAACTAGAACTCTCTAAAAACAAGTTGGTTTAAACATATAAACGCTGATTAAAAAAAGAAATTCAATGCTTCTAAAATCGATTCTACCTTTCCCAGTATGTCAATTGATTTACCTCTTGCTCAAATCTACCATTCTTTTCCTTGCTATTCCTTTAGGAAGGAGGGACTAGCTTTGTGAATTGACTTAGCATATATTTCCATCAAACATGGTCTTCGGGCAGTTGCAAAAGACTCTATTTTCTGTGCCCCTCACTAACAGAGGTTCTTGGCCTCTCTTCTTTCTTTCTTCTTCTGTGATTCGAAGACTGCAGGCATTCCAAACTGGATGTTTTTTTGACTCTTGTTAAGTTCTAAAGAAACCAATGTATTTTCAGAGATCACAGAAGAGAACAGTAAGGACAGATCATAGGAAAAAACTTTTGGGAGAGATGGAAATCAAAAGGAAACATAGAAAAATCTGTTTGCTGGACCTTCTGAGTGAAGATTATGGATGCATTCGGGGAGGCAAAAGAGTCTCTTAATCATGTGGTATAAAAGTATGATGCTTCTCATTTTTGTTTTTCCTTGCAGACATTTCTAGGGGGAACAAAAGCACCACTGGAAAATATATTAGCTCTGGTTTTTCTTGGCATAACATTTTGTGTGCCTGTTTATTCTCACAAGCATTTCTGAGAACATAAACCAAAAAGGCTTATTCTCAGAAAAAGGGTTATATTGCAGTTCTAATGCTCCATCTGTATTAATGAGATTTATATTGATAAATACAAAATTACTCAGACTGGAAATACGCTTCTATTATTCTCCCTTCTCACCTCTTCCAACTGGGGTCTCTATCTCTTTCGGGAATAAAAAGTCAAAAAAAAATCCCATGGAGAATTTAACTTCAACATGTTTTATAGACACCCAAAACCTGTTAGGAAGAAAATTCAGCCGTGCTATGATCATTTTGCAGAGAAGAAGTGAAGACATGGAGCAGGGAAGTTGATGGCTCTATCCAGGCACAGAACCCAGGGCTCCAGTCTAATAGCAAGTTATCCACACCCTCTACCCTTTCTGTACTTCCAAACAGATGTGTCAGATTATATTAAGAAGAATAATTTTGTTGCCAGAAGTTATTCTTTACATTAAATATTACTTTACTTATTTTGGCCTGTTCTCAATAATGATAACAACCTGGAATAATCATGCATTCTAGGCACTGGATTCATTGCTGAATCTATCTTTCATTTAATTTTAAAGCTCACAACTCTCCCAGGCAAATGTTTATTAAAACCTAGATCTTCAAATATTAAAAGTATTGGATCCAAGACAATTCAATTGAATTTGTGAAACTTCATTTGAAATACAACAAAGCATTTGTTTTGAGGCACATGGGGCAGTGAAATGCTGAGTGTTTTCTAAGCCGTAGCATGGTACCTTCATTATAGAGTTTGGGTCTATTCTGGACTATTTTTTGATAAAAATCCAGCCTCACTTACATGGTGTGTTACCAAGACATTTGGCCATAATGCTGCTGAACTGGGAGCCAAGCAGCCATCAATATACTAACACATAAAGCAAAAGCAGGAACCATCTTACCAGATCCTTCTCTTTAATCAGCAATTCTATGAGTGGAAACCATTCCCAACTTGGGATTGTATAATTTTCCAAATCAATGACATTTTGCTACTCCTATGCAGTAGAGTCATGGGGACCGTGACAAAGAAATAACTGTGACATTATCCATCCTGGGCTGTGCTCATCAACCAGAGATGGTGTAGACAGGGTTCCTGCCTTAGAAGGAAAGTTTGAGTATTTGACAATGTTCCTTTTAACCCTGGATTTCCCAGGTTCTAACTTTTATTTTTCAGAGGCAGCCATCTGAAAGAAATGCTATCCATATAGATTCAAAATAATTTCTAACTGCTGCAAACATCTAGTACACTTAATGAAATAAGTGGTTATTATCCACAGTGAAGGATATGGAGAACAGATCCAATGATGGCCTTAAATTCTCACTTGGGGTAATTTTAAAGGAGGGGAGCTCAGTTTCCTGAATCTAATTTTGTCTTTTTCATTTCAGCTCCATTGTTTTGCCTACTCTCAATGACCACTTCTATTTCTAGTCCCAATGCAGCATTGTAGCACCTAACCCACCTGTCATTCCTATATAACCCACTTTCAAAGTATCTCTTAATTGGATTATAGAAATTGTTACAGTTGTATACATAATTACTGATAACAAGCATCTAAAGCAAAATCAAATGGCAAATTGTTCTTCAAGGAAACGTTAAGTTCCATACAGCTTGTCCTTGCAGTCATGAACATAACATCATTTAGGAGACTTCGGTTAGAATGAGGACCCTGTCAGCCCTGTCCCTTACTCTGTGGCTATGAATAGATGTTTCTATTTGGGAAAATTGTCAAGTTCAATTTGCAAAATTAACTTCAAAGAAAATCTCCTATTGCGTGCATGCACACATGCATACACACACACCAAACTTTCAAAATTCTTAATAGATGTCTGGGATAACCAGAATTTTCTGGATAATGGCAAAGGGACAACAGCAAAGCTATTTTGTTGGTCAAAGAAAAATACATGTTGGTGGGTGAGAAGAGGCTAATTCTTGCAGGCTAACAGTACCATGGCAACTGCTTTAATGCCTCCTTGTCAGCCAACCTGTGCTGGTCACATAGCTATGCTGGACAGTTCTAGGTCTACTGGCAGTCTCACCTCAAGAGGCCTGGCTGAGAGATCTCCCCACTTTTCTGTCTCAGAGCTTTCTTTTAAGTTGTTTACATGCAGTCCAGGTGCTCCTGGGAAAACACTTGACCTATGGGAAGGGGTCAGTGAATAAATACTTTGGCATTCATCCACAGAAAGACAAGTCCGAGGCAAGTGCTACACTAGTAGTTAGCAAACATTTTCAGTAATGAGCCAAATTTTTTTTAGATACTTTTACATATTTTAGTCCATTTGGTATTTGTTACAACTACTCACCCCTGCCACTGTAGCTCAAAATCAGCCATAGTTAACATATAAACAAATGGGGAGAGCTGTGTGCCAATAAAACTTTATTTACAAAAATAGGCCAGGTTTGGCCTGCAGAATATAGTTTGGTGCCCTCTGTTCTACGTGATTTCTTAGAAATTTCCCAGGGTGTTGAGGCCCAGATACTCACACTGCTAACCTACACACTCTTTTTTGTTTTGCTTTTCTTCCTTCTCTCACTTTTTCCACTTCCTTACCCCTGCTTCCTAGAATCACATGCCAAATAAACACCCTACCCTCACATCCTTATCGTATGCTCTGTAAAAAAATCGATGCATAGCAGGCACAGACACCCACTCAATGTCTGCTGACGGAAGCCATGAAGGAAGCATACATGATAAAATGTGATCCATTCTATATTGGCTTGGGTGCACTGGTAGAAATGGAGGCTTCCTAGAAGATGATAATTAAGATAAAGCAGCAACTTCAGGACCCAGGTTTGTTCTAGTATTAGAATAAATTGCACAACCTTTATATTCTGCATTCCATAATCATTATTTGTTTAAGAAAAAAAGTATTGCAAAGAACATATCTGGCTCATGAAGCACTGCAGACTAGGGAGGCAAGTATTAGTAAAGTAGTCCTGAGCTGACTGCAAGCCATATGCTTTTCAAGCATTTCCTCTAGAAGACTTTGCTAAGAGATGGTCTATATGCACCCTGATTTAATGAACAGTGACAACTGGGAGCAGCCCTGCTAAAAACAAGGGAACCATGAGATGACAGCTTCAGAGGAGGCCTCTTAATGGTTTCTCCAATCTTTTTTCTCAGTTCATCGAATTGTTAGAAAGAATTTCTTTTTTGTCTGCACTTCATGGATAGTGCTTTGGGGTTTGATCCTACCCACAGTCTCTCAACTTACAACATGGCAACATGGTAGAAAAATATACACTGTTCTTCCTTTGATGACTGTTAGATATGACCTTAACAGCAATTTGATTTTCCAACAGATGTATACTTAAATAGAATGTTTCACTCATTGAAACCTAGATGTGACAGTGGACCATGAAAACTCCATTTTAAAAGAGTGCCTTTGTCTATTTAGGTTTATTGAATTATGGGAATATGGAAAGTGGACAAATATTTGACTATTTTCTCTAAGGGCATTAAAGGATCTGTAACTGTATAAAGTTGGTAATGATGAGTTACTAATCCTGTGGTCAAATATGAGGATCTCAACTAGAGCAGAGTCCATAAATTTCCCAAAGGCTCAATATTTAAGTTTCCACATGAAAAATTAAAAAAATTATCTATTCTGTTCTGTTCTTCTCTATGAAAACAATCACCTGGTTCCAATTTGATGGCCAATGGGATTATATTTTTTATTTCCTTCTAATTCTTGTTATGTTTGTTCCCTACATTCTATTCATTCATTCATTTATACAATAAATAGATTATGTATTATCTACAAAACATGGGAGATAGTTTGGAACATTGCATTCATTATCCCTCCTTATGGACAGATTTACTTCCTCACTAGATTGGAGTCAGGCTTGGACATGTGATTTGCTCTGGCCAATGAAATATGAGTAGAAGTGACAAAATACTTCCTAATAAAAATTTGTAAGCATCATCAACAATTCTACTTCTCTTGTGTTTTCTTTTAGCTGATTCCCAAAGTGAAGACCACATGGTAGAAAGCCACATAAGATCCACAATGGCTTTGGCGAGAATGAGAAACAAATCTCTGTTACCGCAAGCCACTGAGATATTTAGGATTGTTTGTTTGTTACCATGGCATTGTTTAACCAAAGCTCATAGTTTACAGGAGTTTCAAAGATGAAACAGACATGGATCTTGCACTCAAAAAGGTTTAGGAAAAGTTATACAATAAAAAGACCTCATATATATGGTATGGGTTGCTAGTATGGATAGTGGTTAAGGGCACAAGTTTTGGAGTCAGACAGTATAGGTTCAAAACTCTCACTCTCATTTAAGTTTGGCTAACTTACACAGGTCGTTTAATTTCTCTCAGCCTTACAAATATAGTTCTTAATTTGTTGGGCTGGCTGGAGAAATAGCTGAGATAATATTACCACGTGTACAGCACAAGACGAAATACTTTTGTATGGAGGAATTATTAGGACAATTCCAAATAATGAGCAATTCATATCTATTTAAGGGAACCCACCATGACATTGATGGCCTCACGTCCTTTCATGAGGTAAGTTTTGTCTCGTTTGCCTTAATCCTTATACTAACAGATACAAAGACTGAGAAAATTTTAAACAGAAAATAGTGCTCAGTATATTGAATCATAACTCCCTAGGTTGCCACAAGTAACTTATCTTGTAAGTGAATAATTCTAAAGTTCCTTTTTCTTCTCTTGAAAATTTTACATTTCACAAAGCCTCATTTTCCCTAAATGTAAAATGAAAACTATGTTAGTTACATATATATTTCACATGTCTCACTGTGGAGAAAAAAAACTAGTGAGGACCTGAAGGACCAGGCTTTGGGGTCTGCACATCATGTTGACTAGCCATGTGATCTTGGACCAGTTAGTTAATCCAGTAAATTTCCTAAAGCAGCAAAATTTTTTAAAAAAATTATGGATGATGCCTTGAGCTGCTACTTTTAACTTAGCCAAATAAGAATTTCAAACAAAAAAACATTACTATTAATTAGTATTATTGTATATAAAGGAAAGAGTATTTTCCCCATATGCAAACAGCATGAAGGATCCAATGGGAATAAAGGACAGTTTCTTTCAAGAAGGTAAATGACAAACTTATATAAACATATAGCACAAAAAGATAAAAATATTAAAATGCAGAAAAATTAGAGTATAAAATCTTATTGTATTTATTTCAATTTAGTAATTGTTTTCTAAATACAAATTATTTAGTAAATCCTCATTTGGAGGATCTACATTCCATAAAAGAATCATGAGGCCCAATATGTTCTTTTACTTTAAAAAGCCCAACATATTACTGGTAAAAAAAAAATCCATTTTGACATATAGGTATATTGAGAAACAGCAATAGTTCTTTCAATCAATTGGGAATATTGGGTAGTTTGGGAGAAACCCAAATATAACAACAGTTCTTTAGCTGCTTCAAATGCCATAAGAATTACATGGTCAATTGATTTTAAACAAAGGTATCATGGTAATTCAATGGACAAAAGATATATCCAGGTGGAACTGAATATCTGTACATGGAAAAAAACGAATCTTGACATTCACAAAAAATGCACAAAAATTAACCTGAAATAAATTATACACTTAAACATAAGAACATCAAAACATTAAATTTCTAGAAGAAAACATTAGATAAGATCTTTGTGACATAGGGTTAGGTAAAGATTTCTTAAATGGGATGTCAATGCATGAACCATAAAAGAAAAATATTGATAAATTGGGCCTCATCAAGATTAAAAACTTCTGCTTTTGAGAAGGTACATTTAAGAACACCAAAGGCAAGCCACAGACTGGGAGAAGATATATGCAAAGCATATATACAGCAGAATGTTTATATCCAGAACATGTAAAGACTTGACACAATTCACTATGAAGACAACTCAATTTTAAATAATAAAAATATTTGAACATATTTTATGAAAGAAAATATACAAGTCACTAATGTACACTTGAAAAGATGCTCAACATTACTAAATGTCGGGGAAATCCAAAATTGAAACCACAATGAAATCTCATTACATATCCACCAGAATGGCTAAAATTTTTAAAAACTGACAATATAAAGTGTTGGTAAGAATATGGACCAGCTAGACTCTCATACATTGTTAGTGGGAATGGAAATGGTACAGTCACTTTGGGAAACATTTTAGCAATATCTCATGAAGCTAAAGGTATATTTACCATATGATCCAGGAATATCACTTTCATGTATTCACCCAAGAAAAATGAAAACAAGTTTCTATACAAAGACTTGTCCATAGGAGTTCATAGCAGCATTATGCATAATAACCCAAACTAGAAACAACCCAAATGCCACCGATTCTGAATGGACAAATTGTGGTGTACCTACATAGTATGGAATACCATTTCATGGTGAAAAGGAATAAAATATAATACATGCAAAAAATGACTAAAATCTCAAAATGTTATGCTAAATGGAGTAAGTCAAACACAAAAAACTTCATACAATGTGATTTTGTTTATATTAAATTCTAGGAAACCAAAAACTATAATGGTAAAAAGCCAATTAGTGGATTATCTAGAGCCAGGGGATAGGGGAGCAGATTGACTGTAAAGCGGCTTGAGGAAACTTTGTGGGTGGATGAGAGTGTTCTATAACTTGATTTTAGTGGTGTTTACATGATGATAAACAATTACCAAAATTCAGCAATTAAACTTAAAATTGGTGAATTTTCTTATACATAAATTATATCTCAATAATACTGAGTATGGTTGGGAAAGGCACTGCCCTTGATAATTTCACCCATAGTTGTAGTAAAAGCCTAAAGAAATATCTATAGATTTCAACTTAAAAACAAAAACAAAAAACCATGAGGACCTTAAGAGAAATTCAGGAAGCAGGAGGACACTCCTGACAGATTACCATGCTTGAGTGTATTCCCTGACAGCTTAATACAAAACAGGCAGAAATTTATCTAAAAAGAAGAACTTTCTCTTTTTGGATGGAGAAAATCTTACCCTTGTGGTTAATCTTTTCCAAAGATGGCCACCAACAATTCTCCCAGCCTGTGTGCTTTTGACATTCCTTCCATCAAAGAATTGAAGACTATTTCCCTTCCCCTTGAAGCTGAGCTGGCCCTGACTTGCCTTCACCAATGGAAATCATAGGCCTAAGCCTTATGAGTCTTGGAAACTTCTGTTTTCACCCTCTTGAAATCCTGAGACCACCATGCTATGGAAAGGCCATGAAGGAACCAAGATAACCTGGCCACCAACAGCTCTAGTCCAGCCACCAGCCAAATATAACCAAGAGTGACACCAGACAAGGTCAACAGAAGAACTGTCCTGTCAACCTACTGAATCAAGAGAAACAATACATCATGGCTATTTTGAGTCATTAAGTTTTGATATGGTTTGTTACTCAATAATAGATTACTGACTTAAACTCTGTGAATCCCAGTGAGTCAGGGGTCTTCAAGACCACCTCCATGTTTGGTGATTAACTGGAAGGATTCAATGGTCTCAACATACAGTAATATTCATGGCTAAAATTTATTACAGCAATAGTCTGGAGAATATTCTGAAGAAATCCATGTACAAGCTTCCTATGCTCTCTCCATCTCTTGAAAAGTCACACAGAGTGCATTCTCCTCTTAGCAACAACAATGCAGAAATGCGTATGTAATGTTTTTCTCCAAGGAAACCCATTAAAGACTCAACACCTAAGGTTTTTGTTTGGTGCCTATCATGTGAACACCCTCTGGCTAACAACTTCCAAAATTCCTGACTCCAAGTAGGAAAGCAGGTGTGCACCATAAATCACATTTTTTGTACAAATAGTCTAGTTATAGTGAACAAGTCTTATCATTTAGTAACAAAGGGAATATTTTAAGAGTCAAGTTTCTATGCACCAGCCAAGGGCTAACCTTGAAAGGAGGCCGTTTTAAAGGTAGCAGTTTCAGATTTGCTACCTTAACTCTTTGCTGAACCTCCAGTTTCTTTGAAGAGCTGTCTTCACTGTCTCATAGATCTGCTCTGAGGATTAAAAGAGATGGTGATGGTGAAGTACTTTGCAGTGTTAGCTGTAAAATGTATAGAATCCCCGTGCTCTGAAATCACTATCATCATTACTGCATTTTGCAGAGTTCTTTAATGCAGTAATTCACAAGAATCAATGCTTATGTGATGCCTTATCATTTGCAAAAAGGGATTAGAGTACAATGGTTAAATATATTCCCCAGGAAGTTGAATCCCAGTTCTACCACTTGACCACTGTGTTGCCAAGTTATTTAAGCTCTCTTTGCCTAAATTACTCACCTCTAGTAGGGAGATAATAATGGTATCTATACCATATACAGTATTCATGAGGATTAAATGAGAGGTAATTCAATGAAGTGCTAGTAAATGCTCTATACAATTTCTTAACTGAGCACTCCTCTCATTGCCAAACATTTCTATTTTGGATGTTTTTCTTCATGGCCCGAGTGAGAAATGTGAGGACCAGTGCACCAACAATCATTATGAGAGGGTCAGTAGTCTAATAAACTGGATCATTCTTCTCTGTTGTATGCCAACTGCCTACCATCTCTCCAACTCCCCTGTAGATTCCTACCAGAAAATAAATGTTCTTCAAGATTGTGTTAGCATCTCCTATTGACTCAGGGAACAATCAGAACATGTTTGTTTTGTCAAAAACCAGCTGTAAAAACAACTGGCCTGTGATTGCAAACAGTGGAAGAATTTATTGACTGATAGTCTATAGGACTTAGATGGATTCCTCTCTGTCTGTGAGTTTTATTTCTGAAGCTCGTAAAAATTAGTATAGTTCAGGGATTCTTTCAGTGAAGCCAAACATCTGGAAAAGCACACATGGGGTCAAAGTCTAGCACCGGCAGAACTGACCTGAAAGGAACCTGGTCAATGACAATTTCTCATCCTCACATAGTGAGACAGAGAGATGACCTCGGAACTGACCAAATTCATTTTATTTTAAAGACAATCTAAAAAACAGGAAGCTCTTATTCAAACTGCAAAGCATAAATAAAAAATACTCTGGAGGCCGGGCGCGGTGGCTCACGTCTGTAATCCTAGCACTCTGAGAGGCCGAGGCGGGCGGATCGTTTGAGCTCAGGAGTTCGAGACCAGCCTGAGCAAGAGCGAGACTCCGTCTCTACTAAAAATAGAAAGAAATTAATCAGACAACTAAAAAAATATATACCAAAAAAAAAATTAGCCGGGCATGGTGGCACATGCCTGTGGTCCCAGCTACTCGGGAGGCTGAGGCAGTAGGATCGCTTGAGCCCAGGAGTTTGAGGTTGCTGTGAGCTAGGATGACCCCACGGCACTCTAGCCCAGGCAACACAGCGAGACTCTGTCTCCAAAAAAAAAAAAAATACTCTGGAGGCAGATGATATCTATACTTGTTTATTATCTATTGTAATTTAAACCTGTTTGTAGAATGCAATTGTTACAGCAGAAAACATCCAAAATTATTTAAGAACCTCATAATAAATTATTTTCATCTATCATCTATTTTTTTATTTTCCTCTGTTAATTTTATGCATAAAGAGTAATTCTTATTTAAGATAAACCCTTTCTTTGAATTAAAGATCAAGAAGGACTCTATGGTGATTCCTGTCTGTGTTTATTTCTCTTTGAGAGAGAGGGAGGAATACTGATAAACTGAAAAAAGTCAGTGGTATGCTGATAAACTGAATAAAAGAAAAACAACCTGTTTTGTAGTGTCTGTTGATTTCCACGGTGTAAGTATTTCCACTATGGCCAATTTCATTCTATTAATAATTTATCATCTCTCCCAAACTGGAAGGAGCTGGCTTCAGTATCACTAAATGAAGGTAGAAAGAGAAATGAAGGAAGGGAGATAGGGGGATACAGAAGGAGAGAAAAGGAAAAAGAAAGGAAGAAGAGAGAGAGAAAGAGAGAGAAAGGGAGAGAGAAGACTTGAGTAGTCACACTAGCCAGTATTTTTTGAGCACTTATTATGTGGTTGGCATTTACATTGATTATTTTAATATATTCTCCCTATAGCTCTATAATATAGAGCTATTGTTATTCTATTATCTTTATGTCTATTATTCTATTATCTTTATGTCCATTTGAAAATGAGGAAACTCAGGCACAGGTAAATTAACTAACATGCTTGAAGGTACATGACCAGTTTGTGGTAGAACAAAAATGAGACAGTTAGATTCTAGTCCTTACCTCCCAATCCAGACTTTCACTCTCAGTGCATCAAGATCAAGTCCAGACACCTTGATGGAAGCTCACATCCCTCACCCACCTAACCGGACTTGGTCCAGTAATGTTCTAGGCACACTGCTCATTGTTCTTGTATCCCTATAATTACAACTACTATACACCTGGTCTTTCAAAAATTGCTCCTGTATTCCAAGAAGGAGCCATTTGCAAAGCTTATATAAGAAGCCCAGGGTCCTTTGTGGATTCTAGGAAATGTTGTATCCTAGACAGGCAACAAGGAAATTAATGATGGATACTTAACATGCTGGGCAGTAGGACTCATAATCAGAGTCTCCCATTTTATACTCTATGTAAAATCATCATTATTTTAACATAACTATTTAATTGGTTCTGCAAAATCTTCTACTTCCAGTCCTAACCTTTTGCCAGAAGTATAGGATGAATTTATTTCAAATATATATGGCAGAGATGGAAGGTTCCTGACACGTGCCTAACCCTGTCAGGCTGGCATTCTGCTAGTGGAAGAAACTCAGGGATTGTGGGCTCTTTGTTTATACATAAATTTTTTATTTTGGAACAATTTTAGGTTTCAAGGATAGTACAAATAGTTCCTGTGTACCCTTCACCCAGGTTTCCATGGTACATTTGTCAAAACTGAGCAATTATCTTTGCTATATTACTAGTAACCTAACTCTGGATTTTATTCTAATTTTACTAATGACCTTATAGTAACTATTAATCCAATAACAAGATAATGTGTGTAATGCTACAGAGTTTATAAGTTGTTTTCACTTCATAAACTTCCCTTTCTGGCCCTGAAACAGGTAGGTTAGTGATAACTAACTGAAAAATTGAGGAAGCTGTAAGCTTCTTGAAGTTTATTCTAATAGGTAGAACTACAAAAACATGACTTCCTAACTCGAAATCCCATGCTTCCTTTCATCCCACTAAAACCATTGTCTCTGAAAAAAAAAAGAGGTTTGCCACTGTGTTGGAGGGATCATCTCAGAGTGATGGATAAGAATCCACAGCAAAGCTCAACATCTAAGTTATTCTTTTAGAACCCATCACTGATATGTCTAGAAAATAACTCCTCACCTGGGCTTGCTTGTCTTTTTTTATTATAAACCTGTGTTGGCGGAACTAGTCTTGATCATTTTCCTTTGCAAAAAACAGCCTCCAGCAATTCTTTGATAGTCAATATTCTCTGCAGTCCATGATCATGTGGTTATTCTTAATTGCATTGTAGAATTTTGCACTATTGTAGAGTTCTTCCAGAAATCTCATTGCTTTCAATGCACACATGCCTTTTAGAAGAGACTATAGAGCTAGGAGTGTCTTCTTAGCTTAGAAAATAGGAATTCATAATGCAGATATTTTCTAAGTACCTTCTTTAAAAAAACAATTTATCTTCCCAAATCTCTAGGGTCTCACTGGATTCTGAAAAATCAAAGCTTATATATCCATCACTGAAATTTTAGGGAAAAGAGAAGCTCATTGATCGATTTATGTTTGCAAGCACAACTCATTTAGAATGTTAACATTCACATAGAAATTTATGTATCTAAAGACCAACTTTCCGCTAAGCCAGTACTAATGCATACCTTGAGTGTTCTAAGAAGACATAACAAAGATTAGACTTTTTTCTGCCTTTTTGTTAACTTCCCTGGACAAGTAGCAAATCTGTTTACAAACAAATTATTCCTGTGCCATATTTATTTCATATGCATTTATGAAGTAGAACATGTAGAAATGACAAGTAAGCTTTCATGATAACACAGAGGAATAAAATTTGAATAACAATATATTGGTTTAGTATGTTAATATGTTAATTGAGGAGCTGTGGAACATGAAAATAAAAGTCAAGGGTTCACTGATGTATAAATAAAATCACAATCCATGTCGATCATTAACATGCTCATTCTATACCACAAATAAAAATTCTGCTAAATTTTCAGATGCTCAAAAATTCATGTTCTGTTTTTACTTTATTCTGGCATATAATGTGCTTAATAGGTGGTGGTTATAAATGGATGAATGATACGATACAGTGCTGAATGTTGCCTAATGAGAAACCCAAACTTCCTATAGCCTGCACTATGGTCCTTGACATCAAAATCACTCAGAACTGATTCTGAGGGATGACATTTGAACAAGAGAACTCATTACCCTATTGTCACTTTTTTGTTCCCACCAATGAAATCAAGAAACACTTTTTTCCCAGAATTATTAGGATAGATTTTGCTGCTTTTAAGAAGACCTCAAAAAGGGCCTTTTTCTAATTAATACCTTCAGTAAATTATTCACTTCAAAAGTAAACAAATAAAAACAACAAAAAAATCCCAAACCAAACCAAACAAGCAGCCTTGTCATGCCATTATTTCTCTCTTTCTAACCATTCCATTATTAATACCCACCTCCTGTAGCTACTTTGCTTTAAAAATATATGTACTTTTCGAGAAATAGAAAGTCTTATTGTTTAGACAGTTGCTAAGGCCTAATTATTTTCTTTGTTTGCTTAATTTGTTCTACCCACTGTAGAGAGTTTTGAAAAAACACATGAGATAAATATAAGGCCTTCGAATGGACAGCAAAACTCAACACAACCACTTACTGACAGTCCGTTTCTGTACTACTTGCCTCTAAGTAACAATGACAAATACGTGCGTTCTTTTGCTTTTGAGTAATGAGAGTCACGTTATGTAATTACACTTTTTGGACATTCTATTCTACCTTCTGTAGTCAAAATCAAAAGCAGAGATAATTATGTCCACGCTGGGCTAGAAGCCTGGCCTTGCCATTCGGAGCTCCAGGACAGCGGCCATCAAGCATTCATCATGTCTGACCAGACAGTCAGGACAACTTGGAAGGCAGTTTCAAGGTGGTAATTCACTGAACTACAGGAAGCCCGCACAGCAGTGCGTTTTTAGAAGTAGCAATTTTAGCCTCATCAGTGGTAATTTACAAGTGATTTAATGGCACTGAATCATGGACCTGCTTCAACATTTATGAGAGGACATAAAAAGTTATGACAATTTCACAGTACAAAATGAATATTAATATTAAAAACAGGCTTGCTTTTAACTGATATGCGACTTGTGAGATGTTAGGTCTTTTTTGTGTGAGCACATACTTCTCCCTTAAAAGGCAGGCCCTGGGGGAGAGAGATGATAATGGCTGAGAGAGAACACAGGCTCTGACAACGCAGATTACTGCCATGTTGGGAAACTGGCATTGGCCAGTTATACCAACTATTTTCTGCTGATCAAGGCAAAACTTCTTAATCACTTTTTCTTGATTTCCTCATCTACTTGTTTAAGAAAAGATGTCATGATAATACTCATGGCCATTAATATGTTTCAGATATTAAATAATAATTATTCCGTAAGTTATAATGCAATGCCTGACAAAGTAGATATATATATCCAACTTCATCTGTACATCACATTTTGATTACAAGTTATATAAAGTTATTTGCAAAAAACAATTAAAATTGTCAATTCAGAATGACAATTAAAATGGGGAGATTTAAAGGAAAAAACAAGTTATATGCATTTATTCTGTAAAGATAAAGACTGGGGTCATCCTTTCAGATGTGGCGGCCCTTGTGAGTCTCAGTTTTGCAATTTGGGTGCTGGTTGTAGCTGATATAATTATCCTTGTAAAGAGAGGCAAAAGGACTCATCAGAGGAGATAATATTCTACTGAGAGAATTACATAATATCTGTTCTGATAGAGTCCATATAATGTCTCATGATATAATTGTTACAGGATGCTAGAAGGCTAGTGGGAAAAGACAGGAAAGGAGAAAGAATAGAGCTGCCAGTGATAAAAGTTCAAGGACAGTATGAAAAATGGACCCAGAAAAAATAGGAAAGTAACTAGTGAGCCTGGACACTGAGAAAAAGAGGGAAAATGTATTCAATATGCTAACACTTGGAACCCAGATAGGAATGGAAAAGAAGAAAGTAAGTGAAATTCACACACACACATGCACATACACATATGATGCTGAGAGTATCAGTAGTGGGAAGCTACAAACAATACAGAATTTGAAAAAAGATTTTACAGTGTAAACTAAGAACTTTGTAAACAGTGTGAAAATTTTAAAGACAAATACAGATATTACATATTTAAATAGAACTTTTCCTTGTTTTTGTCCTGTGAGCATATTTATGCATACATAGAAATAGATAACAGTCGAAATTGGTGATGTGTATGCCATCTTTGTTCCTTTTTTTCAAGACCACACCCTGTGAAAATTCCCCTCTACTCCCTTTTCAATTAAACAGGTAGAAAATGTATCTCACGGAAAGAGAAAATTAGAGAATCTATGAAAGACCGAGGAAGGTTCTTCAACCACTTTCCAAACAATTGGGTGTTGTCTCAAAAAGAAGAAAATGTCATTGTTTATCTGTTTGTTTCCTGTTTTGGAGGGGGCGAGGATTCTACAGTTCTCAACACTATGACAAAAAGAGGGCAAAACTTCTGGTCTCTCCGGATGAGGTAGGTATCACTGAGAAGAGGGAATTTGAGCAAAGACTTGAAGGAAGAGGAAGAATGAGCCATGCAAACACTAGGGGAAGCGATTCAGGTCCAGTAGGACAGTCAGTGCACAGACCCTAAGGCACATCCATGGCTAGTGGGTCTGATATGGAATGAGCAGTAGGAAATGATGTCAGGGAGATTAAAGGCCAGGTCATAGAGGGTCTTGTTGACCATTCATTGTAAGGACTTTGGCTTTTTTTCCAAGTGAGATCCAGAGCCACTAGCTTATTGTACTCTCTCGATTTTACACCTCTCCTTCACTTGGAAAAATTGTACAGCATTGAGTCCAAAACAAAATAGATATTTTAATTGATTTAGTGGTAATTATTCTGAGTAAAAAAGGCATTCATCAAACATTCTATCTCAATTTTACAGATTGTTACTTGTTTATTTGGGGGAAAGTATGGCTGCTACCTAACAGTCATCTTCTCTTCTTCCATAGTAAAATAATCCCTGTTTTATTCAAAGTGTCAGCATGAATTCAAAAGCTATATTTCCATTGTTGGAGCTCATTGAGGACATGTGATTAAGTTCTGGCCAATGACATCACAATGAAAATGTTGAGTGGGACTTTCATGAAATTTGCTTAAAGTTGGGAGATTTGTTCTTTCTTACTCTTCTCTCCATCCTTCTTTTCTACTCCCTGGAATGCAGAGGTCAATGCTGTCAATTCACAGGTGATCTTGAAACAAGATGAATTTAAGATTGAAAGTAATTCACTGCAATGTCAGAACAGAAAAGTCCCTTGGTAACTGTGCAGTGTTCTTCCAAGCTTTGTCTACCCACTTTCAGACTTCTTTTACAGATGAGATAAACTTCTATCTTTTAACACAACTGTTTATTACTATTATTATTAGTTTTCCATCACATGTAGTAGAATCTAATCCTAACAGAGTTAGGATGTTTTATTCTTATGTCTCTTCATCCTTTAACTTTTCTTTATGTTTTTAAAAAAATCATTCCTTTGAGTTTCATATAATACATCCCTCTCCCCCAATATCAGCACGATGAATTTAAAAAATCTTTTCACAGGCTAAAAAAGCAGGGGGGGGGGAGCAGTTGAAAGAAACAACATTGCCTGTAAGTAAGGATATCATGAATAGTGAACCATGAAAGCAGAATCCAAGAAGATCAGAGACTAACTGGCTGAACTAATCATAAACAGAGCAACAATCTTTGTCCTGTACATAGGATACCTGTAGGATGGCTGGCCAAATTAATACACTATGTAGAATCAGAAATTCCCATGTAAGAAAAATACTATGTATTTCACCAAATTAATAGAGAATTACTCGATGGAAAATTCTTCCCATTTCCCCACCACTTAGAACACAAGCAAAGGGGTTCACATTTGAGAACCCATTTGATCTGTTCACCTTTTATTTCATTAGTCAAAACAGATCAATAAAATCTCCTGATCATTTCACAAGGCTGTGGAGATTCAGATCAAATAAAACGTCTGGAAGTCCTGTAAATAAATGAAAGGCATTGTTATTAGTAGTGGCATGATTTGTATTGGTATATATTTTTGCATTATTCCATTATTTTAAGAAAAATATTTCTGGTTCATTCTCCAAGTCCAGTCATTCTGATAATCCAATTTCAATTACTGAAAAATGACATTATCTTATATTTTGAGTGCACTTAAATAGCTTCTAAAGCAATTTGAGGTGTATTACTGTCTTGAATACTCACAACAACATTGAGATATAGGGTAGTTAAAATTAACACTTGAGGACAATGAGGATCGAAAAGTTTGAGCAATTTGCCCACAGATGCACAGCCGTGAGATTAGGAGGGAAGTTTTAGAAGTGATTTTTCTGATTGCTAAATCCAGTATTTGTTTAGCCCTTGTTTTTTTTCTCTAAAGAATTTCTCAAAGAACAAGTGGTTGACCATAGTCAGTTTGGCTAAAGAAGTATTGTGAAATCCCTGAATTCATAATTTAAATTAGCAGGGCCCACTCACGGATTTTTGCATTTATGAATGGATCGCAGGTATGAAATTGTCAGAGAATTCATTCCTTTATGTTTTGTAGTGAGGGTGCCTGACCATCAGAGAGACAGTTTTCTGAGCAGAGGTGGGATGTTCATGCAGGGTCTTAAGCATCCTTACGCACCAACGAGAGACACTAACTCCATGCCTGCTCAACGTGGAGAGTGGTGGAATACATATTGGGCCGGTAGCACTACTCAGTGGGAAAAGACTGTCATGGGATCAGATGTGTCTCTCCACATTCATTTTATAAAAAGATGTTTAATCTTCAACATATCACTTAACTTAAAATCAAATATTTAAATGTTGAGAATATGAACTAGAAGCATCTTCATTTCAATACAAATGACCTATGGTCCCTGTACTTTTATGAAGATAGCAATAATTCATATTAGTCTTCCTTGAACAAAAAAACCCAAGCAAACCCATTTGCCTGGATAATTTAATATTTCCTAGGCATATGCTAGGAATGCTATTTTCTTTCCATCTGTAGATTTCTTAACTCAATCAATAGCAAAAATAATAAAATTCACAAGGACCAAAACTGTAATTATTGGTCTTGACTATTTGCCTAGTCCATATTGAATATTTTAGTAATTTTTATTTAAAGAAAAGGAGCTTTTTTATTTATTAAAGTGATTCAGGGCTAAGAATTAGGTAGTTGTTTTTTTGTTTGTTTTTTACTCAAATCCTACAATCCTCTAGTTGACCAATAACATGAATTCTAAAGAATATATTTCTATTCTTCTCTGCTCTGAATGTAGTTACTATTAAAATGGAGGACAAAGGTCTAACAAATGTGTAGATCATGTTGTTTACCAGGAATAGTAATTCTTAATAAATTTTGAAAGGCTTGTTTTGTTTAGAAACAACAAAATGCTTCCACTTTGGTTAACTGAGTATACAAACATTCCATCATTCCCTAAACATGCAGTCAGAGGATTCTAAGGAGATTCAAGCAATGCATGCTGCATACAATTAATTACCACTCGACAAATATCACCTTTGTTTACCAGGACAGTCCTTCCACAAGGACAGTTACCACTCATGACACCTAAATCTAAATCATGTTTCCCAGAAAAGTTGAAAGTGGAATTTATGTTGAAAAGACAGTTCTACATTATGAAAACAGACATTTGAAGGCAACACTAATTTGATGAGATAAAATAGACAGGAAATAGAGTGAAAATTAAGGGAACTTAACAGAGGGATTATGTCTATTTTTGTATGTTGTTTTGATAATAACTGCAAATATGCAATGGCCCCACGTGTCACACGTTGTCTTTGTTTGTTCAAACAGGATATTACCAGGATCCTGTGAAGACTACAATTTATATATTTATTTCCCATGTGATGTGATTAAACAGAACAAAGCCCTGGATCCATGATGGAGTTAGGCTGTAAAATGATTATCTAATCACTTGCAACCCAGGGAAATATAAGAAGTATACGAAATATGAATATTATTACCCCACGATGCTGGAAAAGACCATAAAACACTGATGCATTGCTTTGATGCAATCTAAACTTCACCCCCTATGGTATACTTGGCAACATCTGCAAATATTTTTGGTTGTCATAACCAGGGATCAAGGGAACAGTGCTCCTGACATCTATCATTAAGGCCAGGGATGCTGCTAAACATTCCGCAAAGCACAGGGAAGCTCCTCATTACAAAAATTAGCTGGCTCAAAATGTCAATAGTGTCAAGGTTGAGAAATCCTGCCTTGGTCATCCATATTGCTACCCTGCTGGCCTTCTTTCCATCACTGATTTAGGACTAAGTTAGTCATTTGAAACCATAGCTGCCTAGCCCAGAGACTCCTTCAGATCTAGCGTTTGGCTGCTAGGGCTCCAAAGGACCAGACTGGCTTGGTGGCAAAGAGCTCCCCATCACATTTCTCCATTGGAGAACTAATGGCATGCCGCCCAGGAAAAGTTTTGCTGTGCAGGGTTGTCCCACACTCTTCGCCACAGCTAGCATTCCTTCCCCCTAACAGCCAAATGCCAGTAGCGCTCCCTGTCATTGTGACAGCCACATCATGCTCTGTAGGCACTTCCGAAGGGGGCAAAGCCTCAGAAAGGAACCTCCTGAATAGCTCCTTATTACCTCACATTGTGAGGTTCAGAAGCCCAGCTCAAGGGCTGTGGGAGCCCAAACCCCCACTTTCCTGTCTGGTTCAGCCTCTCTGATTATCTTGTTCCCACTGGAGGAACATTTATTCCCTATACCAGGCACTCGAGACACATCAGATTGTCCCAAAGTGTGTGTTGTAGACAGTACTTTTCAACATTTCAGTATTTCCAACATTGTAAGTTGCTACTGATTAGTGAAATGGAAAATCACTATGGTGGGTGGTGGCTAACACTAAAAAAATTAAATAGACTAAGATAGCAAATATCAGTATTCATCATGCATACTAACTACAAATGTTTTATTATTGTTTTAAAAAAATATACACATGTATGTCCCGAAGTATATTGTAAAATGTATTTCTAACTGTGGGTCTTGATCAAAAAAGACTGAAAGCCATCGTCTAGATAGCCATCTCCCTTTTCTACCCAGTTCCTGAGAGTAACAGAGTTTACAATTTCATGCTCTCTCTCTCTTGCTCTCTGCTCTCATCCTTGAGCTCACAGACCCAAGTCATGTTAGCAATAAGAAATTCACTCCATTGAAAAACGCTTGTGATAAAGATCTCTCATTTTCATTTTGCAAACAAGAGATGTCATCAAACACAAAAACACATGAGATCTGTACATGCTTGGTCTCTGTGCTACAGTTTGAAAATCCTTTAAGCAAACCTGACATATACTGTTGAAAACTTGCTAGTGTCTGTAGCCATAATATCTTTTAAAAGAGAGCAGAAAATGCCATGCTAGCCTTCAAACACTTTTCATAATAAAAAAGAGTGGATAACAACACTAATCACACCTCTCACCAACAGCTCAATAGTCATAACTCTATACCTCTCCAGGCTAAGTGAACAGATCTGGATTCAACTGATTCAACTCCTATTTCAATGCTGCCTTTTATTAGCTGTTGACCCTGGGTACATTACTTAACCTTTTTGAGTAACAGTTGCATCTTCTATAAAACAGAGATATGAATGGATATACACCACCAATCTTTCAGATTTCTTGTTAGGACTAGAGAGAATGTATGTAAAAGGTGCTACAAGGCCGCAGTGGCTCACGCCTGTAATCCTAGCACTCTGGGAGGCCGAAGCGGGCGGATTGTTCTGAGCTCAGGAGTTCGAGACCAGCCTGAGCAAGAGCGAGATCCCGTCTCTACCAAAAAATAGAAAGAAATTAATTGGACAGCTAAAAATATATACAGGAAAAAAAATTAGCCGGGCATGGTGGCACATGCCTGTAGTCCCAGCTACTCGGGAGGCTGAGACAGTAGGATTGCTTGAGGCCAGGAGTTTGAGGTTGCTGTGAGCTAGGCTGACGCCACGGCACTCACCCCAGGCAAGCGAGTGAGACTCTGTCTCAAAAAAAAAAAAAAAAAAGACTACAGTGCAGTATAAACATAACTTTTGTATGTGCAGGGAAACCAAAAAAATCCATGTGACTTGCTTTATTGTGATATTTTCACTTTATTGCAGTGGTCTGGCACTGAACCCCCAATATCTCCGAGGTATGCCTGTAATTTAACCCTTATAACAATTTATGAGATATATATACTCTTGCCCTAACTTTATAAATGAGAAAGCGAAGGCCCAGCGAGTCACTGGGCCTTATACATACACTACACACCAGCAGTCAGGACCTGACCGCAGCCAGCCAGCTCGACTCCCGACTGATGTGCATGGAAATTACATTTAGAGGAGGAGTAAGAGAGGTCATTTTTTTTTTTTTTTGGTAAAGTTTTCAATACAAAATTAGAAAGTAAATCATTCGACACAAGTCTCAATGAAGTGCTATGCCATTAGTCTATTTCTCGATTCCATCCCTTCAAAAACTTAGAAATGTAATATTTATACAGACAGGCTGCCATTCACTCTCATTTTATAAAAATGGATACTTTACGGTTGAGAAAACACACACACAAAAAAACCGCCTGGAACTCGGCTCCGGTTTTGCCCCAGATTTCTTTTTCATGCATTAACTGCAGCACGCAGCCAAAAAAGCTTGCTAAATAAATCTTGTGTGTCTATGAAATCTCTTCCAGGGCTCACCACCGCCGCCGCCCTGGAACCACTCCTCACGGTTCTCGCAGCAGCACGTGGAGGGATGAAGATGTCCTCATTCACACCTGCAAGCCCCTTCTAGGCCTGCACCGCCACAGACGGAAGCTTCTGTCTGCTCCTGGCAGTAAAAATGGCGTCTTTCTGTACCCTTTACATAGACATTCTAGAGCCTCTACAGTCCAGGCTGCCTGTGAGGTACGCATGAACCGTCATCACGGCAGAAAGGGGAGAGATGGCCTTAGAGACAGCCAAGGCCTTAGTGTTTTAGTGGGTACAGATCCCTCAAATACAACGACGGCCCTCCCCAGACGGGTTTTAAGAAGAGTTTGGGCATTCAGACACACACCACCGTAAAACACTTCCAAGGCAGTCTGGGGTCAGAGACCCCTGGCTTCCTGAAGACCTGGGTGGCATCTGCCTCATCTGCTAGAGTAGAGTTCCTGGAGATACGGATAATAAGCAAAGGTAACTCAAAACAAAGATGGGGGAAATACACATCTGTTTAAATGGCCAAGGAGAGTGACTCAAAGACCATCACCATACAAAGTCAATTTACCCAGAGTTTTTGAAGACTAGCAGAGATGGCTAAGGAAAACCCGTACACCCCTGGAAGAAGAAAGTGGATGGTAGCCTGGTCACAGCATCTGGGAAATAACTGGTTCCAAAAGCCAGTTCCCCTCCCTACTGGTAAATGCTGGCCCTCCTCCATGAGCGACTATTGTTCAAAGAGAAGAGTGTTTCCTGGTGCTCACAGAGCTGCATATGGTTCTCCATAACATGGCTCATGGCCACCACCTCATCGTCTCCTTCAGACACACGGGAAGGCCAGGCCAAGCTACCACTGGATGTTCTAGTACATGGACATGGAGGTTGGCACAGGAGCACCAAGCAGCTGCTAGGACTCCTCACCTGCAGCTCCTCCTTGTCCCCAAGGCCCAGGGCAAGCTCATTAGTTAATTCAATTCCTTCGGGCAGGTCCCAAACTCCAGGCAGGAAGTTGGGACACCGTGCTCACAGCGAGCCTTGCAGGACAGAGGCTGCTCCACTCCGTGGTCCATTGCAGACAACACGGTAACCAAGCAACATCAGCTACCAGAGGGACTCTGAAGTCCCCATATGGTGCGGCCAGGGAACTGAAAGTTATGATGAAGTAACCCAAATAGATTGCTTTCACCCGTCACACAGCAGTCAGCTAACAAGGCCCTCACAACGCTATTTGAAGAACTACTGTTCCAGGTCTCTTGTCCCTCGCACCACCCCACTGCCATCACAAGCATCTACAAAACCATCTCAGTGTCACTCACCAATTCAAACACCTGCATTCCTCTCCCTACAGTTTATCAAACCAAACATCCACGTCTCTTCCGAACTGCCCCAAATTAAGACAAATTATCAAATGACCAGGAGTCACTAAAGATTTGACAGTCTTTGAGAAGTTCAGAAAAATGAATAGGTCTTTTTTTTCCTTTTCATTTCTGATGCTGTCCCGATGAGCCAGAGAGAGAGCCGGACAAAAAACAATTTGTTTTGGCCAGGCGCAGTGGCTTACGCCTGTAATCCTAGCACTCTGAGAGGCCAAGGCAGGCAGATTGTTTGAGCTCAGGAGTTCGAAACCAGCCTGAGCAAGAGTGAGACCCCTGTCTCTACTAAAAATAGAAAGAAATTAACCAGACAACTAAAAATATATAGAAAAAATTAGCCGGGCATGATGGCGCATGCCTGTAGTCCCAGCTACTCGGGAGGCTGAGGCAGAAGGATCGCTTGAGCCCAGGAGTTTGAGGTTGCTGTGAGCTAGGCTGACGCCACGGCACTCACTCTAGTCCGAGCAAAAGAGTGAGACTCTGTCTCAAAAAAAAACAAAAAAATGATTTGTTTAGAAATAGGTCCTTCCCATCCCACTCACAAGGAAGCAGAGTCAAGTGCAGAGTTGTTCTGTGAAGCTGTGGACAGGACTAACTCTCTCCTCGCAAACGGGACCCTCACTGGCACGGCCATGGCATGTTCCCCAGCGGTAATTTGGCTTTGTCCCCATGGTCAGCATCCCAACCCGTTGAGCCGTGCTGCCACCTCCTCCAAGTTAGCTCTCAGCAACAATACTTAGCCCTCTTCTCCCCTAGTCTGATGACTTCATTAAGTTAAGGAAATAAAAAATGCCTCCTGTATAAATAAGATATCCTCCCCCACATGAAATCCAATGTTGATAAGACATGGAGAGAAAAACAACACTTTCTAATTTAATTCTGACCAAGAGTGCAATAATGTGGAGCTTGACCTTGGCTCTACAGAACAAGCCAGAGACAGAAGAAGACGGGTCAATGGCAAGACTGATGGATTCAAATCCACTTTAGTCTTGGAGCTTTCTCTCGCCTACCCTTTATTCTGGCAGGGTAGACAGAGCCCCGAGTCCACATTAGAACAGGGTAGCACCCGCTGCCTCCGTGCAGGCTGGCTTGCTGCGCCACCACTCACCTGTGCCATTGGCCAAGCCACTGTGGCTTGAGTTCTTGCTGGGCTGGCGGTGACGGTTCCTGGTGCCGGGGCTTTGCTCGCTGGTTGCTGTGGTTGTTCTGGCTGAACCACCTGAATGTCTGTGCGTCCTGGGGATTCAAAGTAGAAAGCAGACAGACATAAGTTGCTGTGACAAAGAAAGATTTGTTTCCTACCGAAGTCATCGTATTCCCTCTCTCACTATTTATTGGAAACAAGGCCTTTAATAGCCCCTCTCGTTTTCGACTCTATAGAAGCTGGCTCCAAGCAGAGAGACCCAAGGAAGCTTCCTTCCCGTGAAAGCCCAGAAGACAACTTTGTGCAAACTTTTCCACTTGAAGTAAACAAATCCGGAGTGAATTGCCCCTACATCTGAAACAACTGGCAAAATATCCTGTGACCATCACATTATTTTTATTGGGCTCAAATGTTAGAAATAAACAAGAATCACTGGACAGGCAGCAGATGAAATATTTCTCCTGTTAAGCAAAAAGAGCCCAAAACGCATCCAAATCAATTTTTTCTATAGCTACAAAGATGACTCCCTTGGGAACAGAAGTCAAGGCGCATTAAACAAGTTTAGTCCATGCACATATTGACGTGTTTTAACTAGAAAAGATGACTCAACAGTTCACCCAAGTAAATGAGAACAGTGCAGAAATGGATATAAATTACAAAGAAAACTGTAGGATCGAGCAGCAGAACCTATCTGACATCTTCAGAGAACACAAGGCAACAAGGCAACTTGTGTTCTCAAGTTCCTTGTGTAGCTTAACTTCGTTCACTCAGTGCAAATATCTAAGCCTTCTTGCCCTTCGGTTCAGCTGTTTCTGTTTCACCAAAGGAGCTTATTCTACTACTTAGTAACTGCATACTACTTTGCAATAGTGAGATGGTTTAAATACCAACCACTCCGAGAAGAAAAGACTGACTCTCCCCAGGCAAAGAAACAGAGGTCCAGGGACAATTTACACCACATGACACAGAGCAGTAAGGTTACTCTCAACAATAAGAGTAATAATAACGACCATGGAGGTATGCAATATTCATTGAGCTGTAACATTATGTTCCAGGCACCGTGTGTACTATGCACTTTACATATATTTTCTCAAATACGGGAACCCTAAAGGTACCTTACTACTATTATCCCCATTTTACAGGTAAGAAAACAGACACAGAGAAGTTCTATAGGAAATAAGCAGGAACGAAGACTCAAATCTAGGCAGTTTAATGTCAAGAGCCCATGCACTCTGGCTGGAGGGTGGGGTAGGAAGCCTGGACTTCAGCTGAATTCCTCTTGGGCTATTCTTTCACCAGTCACTTGGCCAATGGCGAGATTAAGACCTATAACAGAAAGTTCCCGACGGCAGGACCTACACCCACCAGAACATCCACACTGGTGGGAGTCTCTAGCCCAGTGTGTTGGCACAAGCCTGCCACAAAATCAACAGGAAGTTTCTAGAAAGAAATGGATTTTTCTGACAAGACAGACATAAACTAAAATGTTAACAGTGATTATCTTTGGATGTGTGGAACATGGATGCTCTTTTGTGCTCTTCTAGATTTTTCTTGTGTCCTTCCTTGTGTATTTTTGAGTGAGGAAAACCAAAACACAAATTTTTTTAAAGGAAAAAAAAGCTTTTCTTGAGCCAGAAAGAAAAAAAAAAAAAGAAAGAAAGAAAGAAAAAAAGGAGAAAGCTAGCAAACTCTGGATCCCTTCATCCCTGAAGACTGCGTGGCAGTTAAAAATGGAGCGAGGGTACGACTGAGCTGTGGAAATTAAGATTCAGTTTGGACTCTCTTTTTCCATCTTATTTTTCCCTGAGCTAATTTCATAAATCAAAAGCTGTCAACCACACCTCAGTCAAAGCAAAATATTTCAAAGTCCCCACTTCATGGGAAGAAATGTTAGTATTAAGCATTTTACCACAACTCCTCATCGAAAGCAGAAAGAGCACAAACGAGTTCCAAAGAGACAGGCGGTCTTTAGCAAACCGGTGGCTGTGTGTATGTGCGTGTATGTGGTGAGGGCAGAGAGCTTGCGAGAGAGAAAATTGGTTAATAGAAGGTTTATTTCAGCCAAGAATCCCCTTTGGAGGACAAAAAGCCGCTCTATTTGGGACTCACAGCCCCCAGGAGAGGGCTATACCCCTCAAGGAGCAGCAGGCCTCGCAGGCAGCACAGAAAATGCAACGTCAATGCCGCCAGGCACACGGGCCATGACAAGTCCATGATTACTTCCAGCCCCCGGGTTCCTTGTCCCTCTTCAGAGCAGCTGGGCATGACAACAGGGTGGGTCCTCCTTATTCTCCCAGCCCCTCCCTCCCTTCCATGAAAGGCCATGCGGCCAGAGTTGAGAGAGAGACTTTCAGAAATGTTTAACCACTAATGATAGCAGCTGACCCTGAATGACAGGCTGGAGCAGGGCTGGGATTAGCCCGTAAACCAGGGCAGCTGGGACCACTTTTCATGAATTGCCGCCCCCCTGCCGGTGGCCAACCCGCCCCCCACACGCACATACCACACATACCCTAGACTCTCCCCTTGCCCTAAATCTGGAGTTCCAAGTTCTTTGCTCTTGTATTACCTTGAAAATAAGACACTCAGAAGGAAGAGAAGGCCTCAACATTTGAGGGAAATTTCCTCAGCTGTTTCCTCTCTTGGAGAACTCACTCAACCCTTAAAAGATGGGATCGGGTAGTGATTAAAAGCTGGCCCAGAAGCTGAAACCACACATCAGTGGCCAAAATAGCACCAGCACAAATGCAGGCTGATGGGGTGAGTTGAGTCGGACTCCATCACAGACAGCCCGGCTCAGCTCTGCCCATGACTTCAACCTTGGCCTTATCCCACTGGGGGGCACAGTCTGGGGGGCAGGGAGGAGTTATGCAGACCCTGGGGCAGTCAGAAGGGGAATGAACAGCCATGCCAGTTGGGCCAAACTCCACATCTGGTTTCAAGTCACCTCACTGCCGAAATTCAGCTCTCCTTATAGCCCACCCTTCTCAGAAGGCCGGTATGTCCTTCTCCAAGTCCCTCTCTCAGGAACTGAGGCATCCCTAAGGAAAGCTAGTCAAGGCCAGGGCCCATGGTCCTCGGAGTGCTTCTCATGCAGATGAGGTCCCCAAGAGAGGGCTCCTGGCTGTCCCTTGGCATTTAAGGTTTGTCATTCTCAGCACTGGCCTCTGTTCTCAGCTGCACCCTGACAGCCAGAGACTTGGGTGCCTTGGGATATCTTGCCTCGCCTTTCATGAAGGCCACTGAATTGTACTCAAGCATTATTTTCTGAGTGCCAGGCCCTGTTCTAAGGCTGGCAATAAAACAGAATCCCTGACCTCAAGGAGCACACACCTTAGTGGAGATGCAGTGATTTCTAATTCTGCTCAGTTACAAATTTCCGTCACACTATACGATGCTCGTATGTGGGAGCCACTCAGCTAGTGTGTGAGCCTAGTTGACAACGTGGCAGTGTCCCCTCAGCGCAGCCTGCTGGCCGTTATCACATAAGCATCAGTTCCATGAGGAGTAATTAAACAAAAAATAATTGTGTTTCTTTGGTTAAATAAAGGAAGCCTTGGCTGGGTGCAGGGGCTCACGCCTGTAATCCCAGCACTTTGGGAGGCCGAGGTGGGAGGATTGCTTGAGGCCAGGAGTTCAAGACCAGCCTGAGCAACATAGTGAGACCCCATCTCTAAAAAAATTTTTTTTAATTAGCTAGGCATGGTTTCTTGTGCCTGTAGTCCCAGCTACTCAGGAAAAGCTGAGGCAGGAGGATCACTGAAGCCCAGGAGTTTGGGTTGCAGTGAGCTATGATTATATCACTTCACTCTAGCCTAGGTGACAGAGCAAGACCCTGACTAAAAAAGAAAAAAAGGAACTCTTGTTTTACAACAATATGGATCTACTTAATATTACTAAACCGTGCACTCAAAAATAGTTAAGATGGTAAATTTTGTTACGTGCTTTTAACCACAATTAAAATTTGAAAAAATGAAAGAAAAGGAAGCCGAGCCTAACACTGGTAACGTAAGTGAAAACAAAGTTAAGGTTCCAAAAAAGTAATGGCTCTCAAGACAGAAAATAAAATTTTTTGCTAAATTAACAAGTGGAATTCAAAATCTGGTGGAGGCTCAGAATTTAAGATTGATAAATCTATCATATACTTTATGTAAAAATTGATTATTTATTTATTTATTTTTGAGACAGAGTTGTCCTGGCTAGAGTACAGTGACATCATTGTAGCTCACTGCAATTTCAAACTCCTGGGCTCAAGCAATCCCCTTGCCTCAGCCTCCCAAGTAGCTAGGACTATAGGCATGTGCCTCAACACTCAACTAATTTTTCTATTTTTAGTAGAGACAGGGTCTTGCTCTTGCTGGTCTTGAATTCCTGACCTCAAGCAATCCTTCCGCCTCGGCCTCCCAGAGTGCTAGGATTACAGGCTTGAGCCACTGTGCCCGGCCTAAAAAGTGATTTTAAAAGGCAGTTTATTCCTACAACTCGACAACAGCAAGAAACAAACAAACAAACAAAAACACCTGATTTAAAAATAGACAAAGGACTTGCATAGATATTTCTCCAAAGATGATACGTGAATGGCCAACAAGCACATGAAAAGACACTTAGCATCACTACTCATAAGGGAAATGAAAATCAAAACTACAATGAAATATTCTCTCACATCCAGTAGGATGGCGATTATCAAAGGAACAGAAAATAACAAGTGTTGACGAGGATGCAGAGAAACTGGAACCCTTGTGTGCTGTTGGTGGGAATGTAAAATGGTGCAGCTTCTAAGGAAAGCGGTATGGTGGTTCCTCAAAAAATTAAAAATAGAATTACTCTGTGATCTAGTAATTCCACCTCTGGGTACGTACCCAAATGATTTAAAAAAGCAGGGTCTCACAGAGATATTTGCACACCCATATTCATAGCTGCAATGTTTCCAATAGCCAAGAGGTGGAAGCAACCCACCATCAACAGATGAGTGGGTAAAGAAAATGTGGTATTTACACACAACAGAATATTATCGAACCTTAAAAAGGAAGGAAATTTTGACACATGCTACAACATACATAAACCTTGAGGACATTATGCTAAGTGAAATAAGCCAGTCACATGAGGACAAATGCTTGTATGATTCCACTTATATGGTATCTAGAGTGGTCAAACTCATAGAGTCTGAAAGTAGAATGATGGCTGCAAGGGGCTAGGGAAAGGGGGAAATGGGAAAGAAATTTGTAGGTGAATTAAAATATCTAATAAAATGTGAAACTTTTTTTAAAAAGTATTTTATGACTTTATCAAAATTTAAAACTCCTTCCAAAGACACTGTCAAAAAATAAAAAATAAAAATTCTCATCACATACAAAGATCAATTAAAAAAAAAGGAAAAAAAAGGAAAAAGACATTCCATAGACTGCGAAATACGTATCTGATAAAGGGCTTGTATCTAGAATATATAAAGAATTCCCAAAACTCAACAATCAAAAAATAACCCACTATTTTAAATATAATCAAAAGATCTGAACAGGCACTTCACGAAGGATCTACAGATAGCAAAGAAGCACCAAAAAAAGACGCTCAACATCATTAGTTTTTAGGGAAACGCAAATTAAAACCACAATGAGATACCATTACATACTTACTAGAATAGACCAAGTTTTTATAAACTGACAGTAACAAGCACTGGAGAGGATGCAAAGTGACTGGAAGTCTCCCATACATTGCTGGAAGGAATGCAACATGGTTTAATCACTTTAGAAAATAAGTTAAACATGCACTTGCATACAAACCAACAATCCTACCCCTAGGTATTTATTTACCTATGAGAAATGAAAACACGTTTACACAAAAACCTGAAAGCAAATGTTTATGGTGACCATATTCATAATTACCAAAAACTATAAACAACCCAGAGTCTTTCAATTGGCGACTAAATAGACAAACTGTGGTACGTCCAGACAATGGAATACTATTCAGCACATTAAAGGAACAAACTACCTCTACATGCAGCAACACAGATAAACCACAAATGCATTATGAATAAAAGACTCAAAAAGCTACACAGCTTATCACTCATTTTTATGACATTCAGGAAGAGGCAAAACTTAGGGAACCAAAATAAATCAGTGTTTGCCAGTGGCGAGGCGTAGAAGGAGGGGTTGACGGGGCACGGGGAGCTTTTTGGGGTGATGAAACTTTCTAGATCTGGATTATGACAGTGGTTACCTGGCTGTATGCTCCCGTCAAAACTTACAGAACTATATGCTAGAAAGGATAGCTTTTACTATTTATAAATTGTACCTCACTAGATTTAATAATGTGAAAGAGCAATTTGTGGAGTGAGAAAAAATAAAAGTGAGCAAAGGTTTTCGAAGGCAAGTAATTTATGGTGAGAGGATCTGCTCGAAACAACAGAAAACAAGAACCTTGATGGGAATGTCATTTAGGTAAAATGCCCAGACCCCACAAACATTTCTGTATTGATGAATGTGGAGATTCTTTAAAACTCAGGGACACAATTCTCCCAAATGTTAAGAATCCACGGCTGTCTGGATACCAGGTGCCAAGCGTGCTTTTCTATCTTGGCAAAAGCAATCCAGTATATGAAAGGGAGGTTCACTGACCCCAGATTCAGGCCTGTTGGTATTCAAGCTCAGCAAAGGAGAAGTTTCAGGGTATAACAACTGATCAGGAGTTTTCTTCCATCGTAAATAAAACAAGCACACAAGTTAAAACTGCCTAATACACTTGAAACTCATCTCACTTTCCAATCCAGGGAATCAATACTTGCCTGGGATTTCTGGAACCTAGAGGGCTCCTGTCCTCAAACTCTGTCCCTCCTCTGCATGCTCTTAACTGGTCGCTGTCTTTTAATAGCAGCATGGAAAAAAAATTGAGTGGAGCTGGGCCAGGTTCCAGCAAGACAGAACCAGCAAGACACAGGCACTTAAAATAGAAGCATGGAGAAGAAATGGGAAACAACTGGTCTCCACCATTGGGAGAGGCGTCCATAAAGCAAACCTGCTCCCACCTACACCCCCCTCAGTTCTTCCTCCGCATGCAAATGTGGGTTAAGAAAAAAATGGAGAGGGGGTAGGGGTGAAGAGAATGGAGAAAGGCTTAATTAGAGTTAAAATGAGCCCATTCTAACTATTGCAAGGGTAATTTATCGCTCCATTCCACACCCTACCTTGAGGCTGCCAGCCTCTCAAATGACAGGAAAGGTAAAAATAAAAATGCTGCCAACTCCATTCTAAATTACAGAGAGACAAATGATTTTCTTTTGCTCCTCCTGGAGTAAAGAGCAATCCTCTCCCAGTGGCGGATTCAATTAAGAAATTCACCTTAAGAGAGAATGTACAAGAAGCTGTGGCTCATCTTATCTACTTCCAGGTTGGATGTTGGGCTTAATTGGAAAGAAAACTCAAACAGCCGCCCAAACTTGAAAGAGAGTTCAAAGTCCAGAGGAGAAGTGTTCGTTGCTCAGTGCCAAAGTCAGGCGGGCTCCTTGAATAGACACGGCAGCACATGGTTGGTCCTAGGACCTGAGATCACCTGAGCCTGAATTGCTGCAAGGCCATGGGATGCTGTCACAGCTCAGGAGACAAGCATCGCCGGCCATCAACCTCCATTAACGTACAGGAGAGATCTGGAGCACCAGCGTGCACAGGCAGACCAGAAAAGTGTGTTCACTTTTCCCACTGGTATCAAACCATGTTTGAACTGGCCACTCACTGCCTCCCTGTGCCGCAGCAGCTCCGAAAGGACTACACAGGACCTTGGGAACTACATATCTCGGAGCATTATTTCCAAGTGTTCTGACATGACAAAGGCAGGACTTCAGCAGGAGCGAGGTGAGCTCCAAAAAGAATGCATCCAATGGACATTCCTCAAGATCTCTCTCTCAACTCCTACTGAAGAACATTCAGACCCTTTGCTTATCTACTTGCCTGGTGTACACTGCCAGGACTCTTCTCCACCTAGCTGGCTCCTAAGCCAAATCTCCGTCTAAATGTCCCTCGTCTCCCAGGCTATAGTAAATTCCCTTTTGTTCTCTCATGACATCTAATCATTCCCTTTATGGCACTGCTATTTGTAATTATATATTTTTTATATGTTTGTTTGTTTAGTGTCTGTCTCTGATCAGGTCCGCGAGGGCCGGGTCCATGTCTGTTTTGTGTACCTTTGTATATCCAGCACCTAGCATGTCCTTGGCCCCACAGTATCAATGAATGAAAGATACAAGCTGTCAAGTTCAAAAGCACTCTTGGGCCCGGAATCTCTAGTACTTTGCATGTTCTTTCCAATCCAGTACTCATCACCTCTCCTCTTTAAAGCGGTGGCTTTAAAAAAAGAAACCCATGCCAAAGGATGGAATCCACAGTGTATCAGGTATCGGGCACTGTCAGAGCTACTGTCTTCCAGAAAGACTAGCCTTAAAGGGCATGTGAAATCAGCCTCTAATGTCAGAGTCCAGAAATAAAAATCATTCCATTAGACTCACATTGTGCCCACACACACACATACTAAAATTATAATGCTATCTCCAAGTCCAAATTTTATTTGGCACGTTTTTGTTTTGTTTTGTTCTAGCTGTAATGTTCAATCACACTCCAATACCAACAGGAAAAGACTAAGCAAGTGATTAAACATGGGGATTGAGAGAGAGAGGCCCTACGGTAGGCAGAATTCTAAAATGACCCCATCCCAAAGAGACCCCACCCTAATGCCTAAAGCCTGTGACTATGATGAGACTTCACACCCTGGTTATGTCATGAGGCACAGGTGACCTTAAGAAAGGACGATCATTCAGGTGGGCCTCACCTAATTATGTCATCTCAAAGCAGAGCGCTTTCTCCTGCAGGTGGCAGAAGAGAAAGCCAGAGAGATCCTGAACACAGGAGATCTGACACACCACACCCTTCCTGGCTTGCAGGTGGAGGGGGCCAGGTGAGAAGGAAAGCAGGTGGGCTCAAAGAGCTGAGAGAGGCCCCAGTTGATGGTCGGCAAGGAAATGAGGACCCCAGTCCTACAACTGCAAGTAACCGCATTCAGCTAACGACCTGAATGAGCTTTAAAACAAATTCTTGCATAGAACCTCCAGGTATGAATGCAGCCCTGCCAATGCCTTTAATTCAGCCTTGTGAGATCCTGAAGGGAGAATCTAGCCATGTTGTGTTGGATTTATGACCTACAGAACTGTGAGCTAATAACTTTGGCCTTAAAACAGTGTTGTTTTAAGGCCAAAGTTTATGGTGATTTGTTACACGGCAATAGAAAATGCATCCGATTAAATGACAGTTTCCACAGAAGAAGATATAACTCTCAAATGCATGGGTGGCAAGGTAACAGGCTCAGCCCGATCTCTTCCGAGCGCCCCATCTTAGTTCCAGAGGGCCTCTTACAGGCGTGGCATTGCTCTGTGGAATCCAGGGCCCATCTCTGACGGCTGTATTCCAGTGATCCTAATGTTCTTTGGAGACACACATTCCTAAGATTCAACAATCACTTGGGAATTTGAACAACTATATAGAAGTGAGATATTACAGTTCCTAGAGGGTAAGTAACATTCTTTTGTGGGAGAGTTAAAGTACATGGACTTTACACGTACTTTTCCCAAACAGGATTTATTTATGTGTCAACACTTCTCTGATTCCAATATTAACCTTTAAAGTTGCAAGGATTTGAAAAGAATAGTCCACGAAAAGTGTTCCATATGGAAATATCAATCGTGAAGAAAAAAACAGATGAAACCAGAGAGACAGAGCAGGCAGTGGGAACCCGCCACACTCTTGGCGGTTAGGCAAAGCCTTGGAGAGCGCGAGGCAGCTCTGATCAAAGGGGTCCCCCACGCCCTGTGCCCTGAAACCAGCACATCTCAGGAGTCAGGGCGCCAAGGAACGAAAACCAGTAGCCAGACCCACCCCAAAGTTCTGGCAAATGAGGAACAGGAACACAAGACTCTTTCAACTCAACAAATATTTATTGAGTTGCTGCTACGTGCGGCAAGGCACTATTCTAGGTCCCGCTAAGGACACAAAGATGAATGAAGCACACAGGGCCCTTGCCACAGTGTCTGGACGAGACTCAGCACTGCTCCCCCTGAGCCCTCCCCTCAAAAAACAACAAACTAGATGAGAGGAGGAGTAACTTCTCAGGAGTCTCCAATTCATCACTCTTTTCTAAATATAAAGAAAAAAAACGTATGCTTTGATTTAAAATAAAATTGTTTTTAACCAGTTTTAAAGGTAAAAACTTAAAGGTAAAATTTTCAAGAAATGGAACAAAATCAACCTGGTCCTCTCCCCTTCTCCTCTACAAAATAACAAGTATTTGCACCATATCCTACTCTAGGTTTTCGCTAATTCAATAGAAATGTTTTGCATTGTTTTGTCATTAAAGAGTTGCACTTTCAAAGGCCATTGGTAAGCACACGAAGTAAACCCAACACATGGACATGCTATAAAATTCAGCGTGAAACCAAACAAAATCTACACAGCCAGGCAGCTGGTGAATAAGTTCTTGTTCTCTTCACACCACTGGATGCAGAATTTCACAGTCCATTATCAAATAATCAGCGAGCCAAAGATACCTTCCATTCATCAAGGCTTTTCTTTAAAAGGCAGGCCAAACACAGGCTTACTGTGGAAAGTTAGTCAGAGACAGAAGACAAAAAAAGGCAGGACAGACAGAAATTAATAGGCAAGAGGAAGAAAACAACTCCAAAGATACCAAGAATCACAAGAAACATAAATGGGCTAACTGTGACAGTTTAAAATCATACCGGTTTTTTAAAAATCCAGTTAAATGTTGTTACAAGAAACACCGCCTAAAATGTAAGTACCAAAAAGGCTGAAATGAAGTGTATGGAGGAAAAACACACCAAGCAGATACAAAACAAAAAGGAAGGTAGGGTAGCTAGCTAGACTAATGTCAAATCAAACAGATTTCCTCCAGTGATTTTTAAAATTGAGGTATAATTTACATACAGTAAAATTCACCCTTTTTAAGGGTACGGTTTGGTGAGTTTCAACACATGCACACAGTTGTGTTATCATTATCACAACCGAGACATAGAACATTCCCAATGACCTCCCAAAATTTCCTTGTGTCCCTCTGCAGTCGATCCCTCTCCCAACCCCCAGCAACTGCAGATTGGATTTTTGTCCCTAGAATATTGCCTTTTCCAGGATGTCATATAAATGGAATCGTACAGAATGTAATCTTCTCTGTCTGGCTTCCTGTGCTTAGCATAATGCTTTTAAGAATCATTTATTGTTTAGGCTGTTCCTTTGTAGTTCTCAGACCAAATAAAATTTTTGTCTTTTTAGAGACAGGGTCTCACTATGTTGCCTACATGGGACTTGAACTCCTGGGCCCAAGAGGTCCTCCCACGTCAGCCTCCTGAGTAACTGGGACTACAGGCGTACGCGATAGCACCCGGCTTCAGACCCAATAAATTTTAAGAGAAAAAAACATTTTAAAAAAGATAAAGGATCATGAGATAAGGACAGAAGTTCAATTTGCCCATACAACGTATTCCAAACTATACTCTGGACTCAGTCAAATAACCCTGAAATACATAAAGCAGAAATTCACAGGAACGATCTGGCCCTACCTGTGACCACTGGCATCTCCTCTGATGACCCCAACCCCTCCTCTACAGCTGGACTGGCCTCCCTGCTGTTCCTTCAACTCCCAAGGCACTATTCCCACCTTGAGGTCTGCAACAGCCATTCCTGTGCCCAAACACACTGTCCTCAGATATCCTCATGGCTAAATCCCTTGTCTTCTTCAAAGCTTTACTTAAAAGTCACCTTCTTGGCTGGGCATGGTGGCTCAAACCTGTAATGCCCGCACTTTGGGAGACCAAGGCAGGAGGATCACTTGAGGCCAGGAGTTTGAGACTAGCTTTGGGACAAAGCAAGACCTCATCTCTAAAAAAAAAAATTTTACATTAGCCGGGTGTGGTGACCCACACCTATGTCCCAGCTACTGGAGAGGCTAAGGTGAGAGGATCTCTTGAGCCCAGGAACTGGAGGCTACAGTGAGCTGTGATCACACTACTGTACTCCAGCCCGGGTGACAGAGTGAAAGTTTGTCTCAAAAAAGGAAAAAAAAGTCACCTTCTCTACAACACCTCTCTTGACTACAATCTGCTCTTATGCAATACATTTATATATATTTTCACATGAATAGTGCTTATTTTTTAAATAATAAAGATCAAAAACCGGGATTCCACATTACTATAGAAGCCAAGGCACAGAACGTTTCTAGAGAGGACCAGTCTACAATATTAAACCTACAGACAGACCGGGTGGGCTTTTGTGGCTGTAGCTGCAAGAGAATGACACAGGCAGATGCCCGACGGAAGTGACCCAGTAAATAAAATCAGGCTGGGAGACCCAAAGAACATTGAGACCAACACCTGCACTCTATTTTCAGTAAGTTAAGGGTGCATAAGCACTTCATGAAACCCAGTACATGTGAAGCGTAAAGCTACATCAATTCTAAGTGTTAGTTTTGTGGCTATTTTTATCTAATACAAAATGAAAAACCTAAATATAGAATCACTTGAGTGTTTGAAAGGAGTCATGCTATTTAGGCTATGAAGATGCCATCTTAAAGACAAGTCACTAAACCAAACCCCAAATCACCACCTCCACAGACCTTGGCACTTTCAAAAGGAGCCACTCAGTTCCAGTAGAATCCTAAAGGGAAAGTCTAACCTCATCTCACCAAACCACAGCCACAAACACGTGGCCAAGCATCCCCTGTCCTCGCCATCCACATCTGTCCAAAGCATTTGCAGCCAGTTCTGTGCCAGTCCTCCATCAGCACGTGCGCGGCCAAGCTGCCAAGCTCTCACGACCAGAAAGTCATTTCCCCAAGACCCATACTCTTTTTATTGGTTTCTCTCTAAACCCTTCCCTTTAATCACAGTTTTCTAGGATGAAGAAGTCCTGGAATCCAGATACATACCTGGTTATACTAGAAATATTACCCCCGTGCCCTGAACCATGGTGACCCTTGTCTTGGCCTGTTGTTCACTGCTAGGAATACGGTGTCTTGTTCTGTGTCTCTTAAGTTGGGTTTTCACTCCTTGTCCTGTGGATACACTTTCAGAGGAATGACTCTGCCCCAGAGCCATTCGGTCCCAATGTTCCACAAAGCCTGCTAAACACCACAGCTGACCATCACAGGGATGTGACTTTAAGTGGCAGCTTCATTAGCTCCTCCCCTCTTGCATCTCCTGTCTTGGTGAATGACATCACGTGAATGACATCACAGGTGAGGAGTCTGGGAGCCCCCCATTTCTCCCCACCCTCCGCCCTGTCTCATTAGTCAGTCACCCAGTCCTGCTCCTAGGTTATTTCTCTATCTCCTGTCCGTTCCGCTATTGCCCAAGGCTAGTCGTCAATTCCAACCTCACCAGTGCCTACAGGAACCCTCTTAGTCAGTCCCTGATTCTGGTCTGGGCCCCACTGTATCAGACACTCCCACTCTCTTCTACTCCACATGGCCCCTTCCTTTCCACCCCTTACCTCCCCACCGCCCCCCACTGCAGGGACTAGAAGACTTCCAGACTCCCTTGCAGGAGATCTGGAAAACAGAAGGAAGGCAGAGCCATTTGTCCCACGGTGGTGGTGACTGGCAGGGTCTCCAACAGACTCCAGGCCTCACTGCCTGGGCACCAACTTCACATGTATAAAGTGGTTATGGGGGCAGCAGCAGTTTCCTGACATCTGGATTACAGCTGCAGGGCTGTGAGCTTGAAACCAAAGAACCAGGGGGGCCCTCACTTCTGTTGTGCCAGCCCATCCAGTGACTTTCGTAAGCATCTAATTCCCCATATTAAATCCTTTTCTGTTCAAAATATCTAGAGTGGTTTCTGTTTCCTACAATGAACCCAAACTGGTACAGCTTCAATTCATCCATCAGACTACTTTCTTGAATAACTCACCACAGAAATAGTATATCATATCCTCACTCAAAATTCAGTGGTTCCCTGTCTCCAAAGAATAAAATCTGAAAGTCCTCAATAAAGCATGAAAGGCCCTTTGTAAAGTGGTCTTATCTTCTTACTATCTCTCACAGCAGGGAACAGCAAACTTTCTGTAAAGGGCCATGTGGTAAGTTTCACAGGCTTTGCTGACCATATGATCTCTTGTAATGACTAAGCTCTACCCTTGTAGTATGAAAGTAGCCACAGACAATATGAAAATGAGTAAGTCTGGCTGTATTCAAATAAAATTTTCTTTCCAAAAACAGGTGGTAAAGAGAACGAAAAGACAAGCCATAGACTGGGAGAAAATATTTGCAGAACATGTATCTGATAAAGGACTACTATCTGAAATAAAGAGTTATCCAAAATATACAAAGAACACTTAAAACTCAACAATATGAAAAGGAACAACCCAATTAAAAAACAGGCAAAAGACCTGAACGGACACCCCTCCAAAAAAAGATATACAGATGGCAAATAAGCATATGAAAAGACTCTATATCACATGTCGTCAGGGAAATAAAAACAATGAGATACCACTAGACACCCACTAGAATGGCCAAAATCTAGAAAACGGACAACACCGAATGAAGATGTGGAGCAATAGGAACTCCCACTCGTTGCTGGTGGGAATGCAAAATGGTACAGCCATTCTGGAAGACAGTCTGGCAGTTTCTTACAAAACTAAGCATGCTCTTACCATATGACCCAGCAATCATGTTCCTTCGTGTCTACCCACGCAAAGTGAAAATGTATGTCCACACAAAAACCTGCATACAGATGTTTCTAGCAGCTTTATTCATAATTGCCAAAACCTGGAAACAACCAAGGGGTCTTTCAGCAAGTGAATGGATCAACAAGCTGTAATGCATCCACACAGTGAAATGTTATTCAGGGCTAAAAAGAAATCAAGCCATGAAAAGATATGAAAGAAACAGGAATGCATATTACTAAGTGAAAGAAGCCAGTGTGAAAAGGATACATACTGTATGATTGCAACTATACGGCCATCTGGAAAGGACAAAGCTATGGAGACAGTAAGAAGATCAGTGGTTGCCAGTGGGGTAAGGAAGAATGAATACACCAAGCACAGGGCAGAGAAACTACTCTGTATGATACAGTAATGGTGGACACATCATTAAACAGTTGTCAAACACACAGAGTGTACACCAAGAAGGAACCCTAGGCGAGGCAGTGGTTCACGCCTGTAATCCCAGCACTGTGGGAGGCTGAGGTGAGAGGATCACTTCAGGTCAGGAGTTCCAGACCTGCCTGAGCAAGAGCAAAACCCTGTCTCTACTAAAAACAGAAAAAATTAGCCAGGCGTGGTGGTGTCCACCTGCAGTCCCAGCTACTCGGAGGGCTGAGGCAGGAAGACTACTTGAGCCCAGGAGTCTGAGGCTGCTGTGAGCTATGATCATGACGCTGTACTGGAGCTGGGGCAACAGAGTGAGACTGTGTCTCAAAAAGAAAAAACAAAACAAAACAAAAAACAGCTCAAATGTCTGAGGTCTTCCCCAAACCTCCCCAGGCAGATTTAAGTAAACTTCCCACTTTGTTCCTGTGGCATGTGTACACACTACCGCTATGAGATCCATCGCACTAGACTGCAATTGTCATCTATGTATCTGTCTCCTACTAGAGAAACTCCTTGATGTCAGAGACCATCACTTTTCATCTTTTTATCACCAAGACCTGGCTCAGAGCCAGGCATTCAAAGTGTGTCAAATGAATATGCCTTAAATTACAGATATCTGCCTGCCTTCCTCCTAGCTCACAGTCAGCTTTCTGGTACTCACCACACCTCTCTGTGATCATACAGAAGACATGCCAAATAAATACCTATGAAATAAATGGATCTGAATAAATCAGTGTATAATAATGTATTGTTATCATTTTGATTAATGCATAATTAATAAATCAATGTATAAATGAATGTGTAATCTCCATGATTACTTTTCTTTCATCTTTTTTTGCTTTTTTTTAGTTCTTTTTCATTTTTTTTTTTTTAATAAGAGACAAGATCTCGCTACACTGTCCAGGCTGGAATGCTGCTATTCACAGGCATGATCATAACTCAGTGCCACCTCAGACTCCTGGGCTCAAGCAATCCTCCCGCCTCAGCCTCCCAAGTAGCTGGGACGACAAGTGTATGTCATTGCACCTAGCCATGATTACTTTTGGATGTCTAGCTTTGAGGGTGCAGTGGGGCCCTTGTCCACTGTCTCAAACCTGTTCCACATTT
>CAUYSK010104886.1:0-36549 GCA_963575035.1 Avahi laniger
ATTAAGAAACAATGGTGATATAGTACCTCTTGTATTCTCCTGGATAGAGCTGGAACGCATTTTACTAAGTGAGGTATCCCAAGAATGGAAAGATAAGCACCACATGTACTCACCATCAAATTGGTATTAACTGATCAACACGTAAGTGCACATATAATAACATCTATTGGATGTTGATCGGGGAGAGGGGGAGGGGGAGGAGGGGACGGGTATATGCATACACAAAGAGTGCAATGCACATCACCCGAAGGATGGACATATTTGAAACTCGGACTTGGGTGGGGGCAAGGGCAACATACGTAACCTAAACATCTGTACCCCCATAATATGCTGAAATAAAAAAAAAAACTAATGTTAGTTAATATATATTAAGAGTTTGTTTTTAATGTTTTTAAGGATTCTCCTGCTCCTGTTCTGTGATGTTATCATTAGAAGTTCTGTGGATTTAATCATTTTCCACATAGATATAAAGCAAGGATTTATAATCTGTGTTTATAGATTTATAATCTATAAATAAAATATTAAAAATTGAGTGTATTAATTCAATATGATCATTGTAAGACTAAGAATAATTGGGTAATAAGAGATGTTAAAGTTTTCAGTACTCTTTTAACTAACGGTTGTGTTATAGGCTGAATTGTGCACCTTCCCAAATGGGTATGTTGAAGTCCTAACCCCAAGTACCTCAGAATGTGACCTTATTTGGAAATAGAGATGCTGCAAATGTAATTATAATTAAGATGATGTCATCCTGGAGTAGGGTGGGCTCCTAATCCAATAATACTGGTGTCCTTATAAAAAAAGAAAATTTAAACACAGAGACACACAGAGAGGGAAGACGATGTGAAGACACAGGGGAAACACCCTCTACAAGCCAAGGTACACCTGAGGCTACCATTCTCGGAAGGAACCAACCCTGCCAGGACCTTGATCTCCTACTTCTGGCCTCCAGAACTGTGGGACAATATATTTCCATTGTATACAGCAGTCCCCAACCTTTTTGGTACCAGGGACTGTTTTCATGGAGGACAATTTTTCCACAATACTGGGGAGGGGAGATGGTTTCAGGATGATTCAAGTGCATTACATTTATTGTGCACTTTATTTGTATTATTATTACATTATAATACATATAATGAAATATATAACTCACTCACCACATGTTGGGGACCCCTAGTATAAGACATCCAGTTTGTGGTACTTTTGTTATGGCAGCCCTAGAAAGCCAATACAGGTTGTCACACAATTCAATTGTACATGCAGCTTAAAACTCATAAGAAATTACTAATATTAATATTCATTTACATTTCCAGTAGTTTAAGTGGAAATCTTGCAGTCTTAGGAACAATTTGAGACATCCTACCTTAGGTACATAAGAACTTGTTCAAATATATAATGTTAAAATTTCAAACTTTTAAGCAAGTTAAATGACTGGATTAGTAAAAGTATATTTTTTTATAGAGTTTCTTATCTTCAACTGCCTATGACGACTAACCTGTGTAACTATGTTTCTAAAGTTTACATGTGGGTAAGATGTATCCATGTTTGCACTCCTTGTTATTTCAACGGTCAGCAAATATTATAATTCCTCTTCCACTATATGTAGTTGGATATATAATTGTGTGGATATATAATTGTGGGGGTCTTATAACATCAATGATTTTTTATACATTGGATTTGGTAAGTATATAAACCAAATTTAGATATATTTATACTCTTTGGACACTCTTTGGAGGGGGAAGAACACTGGTATGGAAAATAATGTCTCTTCTTAGATATATTATAATAATAATTCAGCTCTTTAGAATTTAGTGTCTATTCGCATTTGATACAGGAACATTTCCTCGGGTCTTTATTCCAGTGATTCTTGATATATTTAAATGATTTTTTGCGGATTATTGAAGTACTGCATAAATAATACATTAAGTCCTTTAGCCATGCCTCTAATAAAACCATCAAGTAATTTGTTTTCAGAACTAAAATAATAGATACTGAGGCTCTAAACCTGAGCTTTAAACACAAAATTTTTCTCTTTAGTTGTCTCCTTCCTCCTTCATTCCACTTTTCTCCCATTTATATTGCAGCAATGAACACTGGATGTCATATAATATCCTCCCAGGAGCAATTGAATGTGTGTCTAATGGGTAAGAGAATGTGTGGACTCTAAATCAAGTTTCTTTATTTTACCCAGGAGATGCTACTGTAATGTTTGTGAAGCCAGAATATACAAAGCAGAGACCAAACTTAAGAGCAAATCTCTCATTAATAGCTTTATAGTCAACAACTGGAATCTTTTTTTTTCTTTTTGATGTGGAACATTAATTTTCCAAATTTTATAATGTCAGATAGAATTTTACAAATATAAAATTTCTGCTTTTCATGAAACCCACAATTATAAAGCAAAAGCTTGGTGCTACTTACTGTCCTTGGCAACCAGAATTTGGTAGCCTTCACATGATGCTGTTAGCTTAATGTCTCCAGTGCTATGTCTTAAAAACAGTTATGTATTCATCCTGACCTCAAAAGCATCATCAGCTATGCCTTATTTAATTTCAGATATCCTAATTAATTTTTTATGTCCCAGTATAGAATTCATTCTATCATTTTCCTTGAATATGCTCAAGTTTTGATGACAAAACCTTCAGTGTTTGCTTTTAATATCATTGGGTCTTCTCTCTCTCAGTTCAAAGACATGTGAGAAGTACTTACATACGAAGATTGCATCTTAATTTTGGACTAGCGGCCCTCACAGTTTATATAACTGATTTGCCTCTGGCTTATTGTTTTTAAGCTTTAAGATTGAGTTCTATGTTCCATTTTAAAAAGTCAGTCAATGTCATCATCATAAAAAATGATGGCTATTATAGCTATTTTCTATCATAATTCTCTTATTCTTTATAGGTATAAACTGAAACTCAGAGAACTGTTCACTGAGAGTTTTAGATGGATTCAGGATGTACACAACAATTGGATACTAACAATAACAATATGTGCACACTCTATTTAGATTCTGTCCTAAGTATTACATCTCTTCTAATCTCTACAATAATCTTATTTCATAGGGGCATTATTATAATTCATATTTTACATAACAGGAAACTGGATCTGAGAGAAGAAATAACATGTCCCAAATCATACAGCTAACCTAGAAGTCAAATTGGGTTTCTTTAATTCCAAAGCTTTTTCTAAATGTCTGCTGTATCTGCTAACATAGGGCACAGCTTTGGTGTTTAGTGTGGGTTCTCCTATATATCTGACTTCATTTGATTTAAGAAGTACTAAGAATACATAAATCCTATATAAAATCTAGGGTAAAGTTCAAGGTAAAATTTGCTAAATGAAAAATGATTCACAATTTATCATCAAATGACTCCTTAATAGAAAAAGAGATACAGGTTATGACAAGGTAAGCATTGTTAGCAGTGTCTTATTCTGGATTACAAAAGGGAGAATGTATTGACGAAATTTACTGGACCAAGATCTCTATTGAGGACAGTAAGTGGAAGAGTATAGAAACATTTTTCATAATTTTAATTGAGGATCCACTCAATACATTCATTGCATCTTTTAGGGGATTTATACCAGAAGTATGAAATTAGACCAACCATTGAATTAGCCCAAATTAAAAAAAAAATCCAGATTGTGCTCACACTTCTGAGCACTTTTCAGGAAATAGGTGGTATGGTAACGATTTTACATAACACTTAATTCCTATAAAAATAACAGCAAGAAGCATACATTGTGAAGAGATGATGAAACTTCCTCAAACATCTTAAACTCATTAAACTCTAAAGACAATTTCAGCACCAAATGCACTAGGTAAGTAAACTAGGAAAATAAAATTACACAATGTAATTTGCACAATAATTATGATGATATGAAGCCATTTTCTGAGAAGCAGTGGAAGGAAAATTTGTTACCATTTTTTAAAAAAGTCCTTACGGTTTCTGTGTCTATTACTATTATATCCTCTAGACCATCCTACAAAGAGTAATCAAAATAATTTTTCTAATAACTGACTTGAATATATTTCGCTTGAGCTCTCTCTTGATTCTTAAGTGTGTGTAGAATAAACCCTAGACAGTGTAGCCTGGCATTTAAGACCCTGTATAATCTCTTAGTAATCTAGTTCTCACCCTCTTTATTTATTTATTTATTTATTATTTATTCATTTAAGAATATTATGGAGTACAAACATTTTGGTTACACATAATGCCTTTGCCTCCCCCAAGCCAAGACTACAAGCATGCCCTTTCCCTATACAGTGCACTCCTCATCCATTTGCTGTGAGTTTACCCACGTTCTCCCCAACCTGACGAGAACCCAATGAGTATTACTACCTTGTGGGCATCTTAGTGTTGATCAGTTAGTATCAATTCGATGGCAAGTACATGTGGTGCTTGTTTTTCCATTCTTGTGATACCTCACTTAGAAGGATGGGCTCAAGCTCTACCCAGGATAATATAAAAGGTATAGTTCACCATTGTTTTTTGTAGTTGAGTAGTATTCCATGGTATACATATATCACATTTTATTAGTCCACTCATGTATTGATGGGCACTTGGGTTGTTTCCACATCTTTGCAATTGTGATTTGTGCTGCCATAAACATTCAGGTGCAGATGTCTTTTTTATAGAATGTCTTTTTTTCTTTTGGGTAAATACCCCATAATGGGATTGCTGAATCAAATGGTAGTTCTACTTTTAGTTCTTTGAGATATCTCCATACTCCTTTCCACAGAAGTTTCACTAGTTTGCAGTCCCACCAGCAGTGTGTGAGTGTTCCTATCTCTCCATATCCATGTCAACATTTGTTGTTTTGGGACTTTTTGATAAAAGCCATTCTCACCAGAGTTAAGTGATATCTCATTGTGGTTTTTATTTGCATTTCCCTAATGATTAGAGATGTTGAACATTTTTTCACATGTTTATTGGCTATTAGTCTCTTCTTTTGGAAAGTTTCTATCCATGTCCTTTGCCCACTTTGTAATGGGGTTGCTTGATTTTTTCCTTTCTGATTTTCCTCAGTTCTATAATAGTCTAATTATAGTCCTTTATTGGATATTTAGCATGCAAATATTTTCTTCCATTTTGTATGTTGTCTGTTTGCTTTAATGATGGTTTCTTCAGCTGTGCAGAAGCTTTTTAATTTGAACAGGTTCCATTTATTTATTTTTGTTTTTCCTGTGATTGCTTTTGGAGTCTTTTTCATAAATTCTTTGCCTCAGCTGATGTCTGTAAGAGTTTTTCTAATATTTTCTCCTAGGATTCTTATGGTTTCTTGCCTCAGGTTTAAGTATGTTATCCATCATGAATTAATTTTTGTGAACTGTGAGAGGTACAGATCCTGTTTCAGTCTTCTACATGTGGCTATCCAATTTTCCCAACACCGTTTATTGAATAGGGATTCTTTTTCTCAGTGCATGTTTTGTCTGCTTTGTCAAAGATCAGATGACTACATGAGGATGGTTTTATATCTGGGTTCTCAGTCCTGTTGCATTGTTCTATGTCTCTGTTATTATGCCAAGACCATGCTGTTTCGGTTACTATAGCCTTGTAATATAGATTGAACTCTGGTAAATTGATGGCTCCCAATTTGTTCTTTTTGCTTTAGGTTGTTTTGGCTACACAGGGGTCTTTTCTGTCTTCATATGAAGTATAGAATTATTTTTTATAGATCTGCAAAAACATGATGTTGGTATTTTAATAGCGATTGCATTGAATCTATAGACCACTTTGGGTAGTATAGACATTTTAACAATAGTGATTCTGCTGATCCATGAGCATAGTATGGTTTTCCAGCAGTTTACATCCTCTATTTCCTTCCTCAGTGTTTTGTAGTTCTTCCTGTAGAGGTCTTTCACTTCCTTAGTTAAATATATTCCAAGGTATTTTATTTTCTTTGTTGCCTTTGTGAAAGTTATTGAATCTTTGATTTGGTTCTCAGTTTGACTGTTATTGGCATATATGAATGCTACTGATTTGTGTACATTGATTTTGTAAACTGAGACTTTGCTGAATTTATTTATCAATTCCAGTAGTCTCTTGACAGAATCTTTGGCATTTTCTACATATAAGATAATATCGTCAGCAAAGAGCAATAGTTTGACCTCTTCTGCCCCCATTTGGATGCCCTTGATTTCCTTTGTCTGATTGCACTGGCTAGGACTTCCAGCACTATGTTGAATAGAAATGGTGATACAGGGTAACCTTGTCTTGTTCTAGTTCTAATCAGGAATGCTTTCAATTTTTTCCCTGTTCAGTATGATGTTGGCTGTGGGTTTGTAATATATGGCTTTTATCATTTTTAGGTAAGTCCCCTCTGTGCCTATTTTGTTAAGCATTCTTATCATAAAAGGATGCTGAATGTTGTTGAATGCTTTTTCTGCATCTGTTGAGAGGATCATAGGATCTTTGATTTTACTTCTCTAGTTATGTGTTGAATTACATTTATAGATTTATGTATGTTGAACCATCCCTGCATCTATGGGTGCCTATCCTGCAGAAATTATTCCACAACATCAAGAAGGAAGGAATCCTCCCCAACACGTTTTATGAAGCCAACATCACCCTGATCCCAAATCCAGGAAAGGACTCAAAGTAAAAGAAAACTACAAACCAATATCCCTTATGAATATACATGCAAAAATTCTCAAAAAATCCTAGCAAATTGAATTTAGTTCCTCATCAGAAAAGTAATAATAATCCATCATGATCAATAAGACTTTTTAAAGAAGGATTTTATATTTAGATGGACCTGATTCATCAATTTGTTCTTTTATGGATCACGCTTTTGGTGTCATACAAGAAATTTGTGTCTAATCAAAGGTCACGAAGACTTATGTAGTTTTTTTTTTTAATAAGTTTGAAATTTATTTTTATTTTTTTCTCCTATTTTGAGTTAATCTTTATATTAAGATAAAGCTCACTTTAAGCAACAGAAATTTATTTTATCAAAGTTCTGGAGGCTGTAAAGTCCAAGATCAAAGTCCTTGCTGATTTGGTTTCTGGTGAGGATTCTCTTCCTGGTTTGTTGTTTCCTGCCTTCTTGCAATATCCTCAGATGGCCTTTGCTCAGATGCATGCACACTGAGAAGGAGACAGGAGAGAGCCAGCTCTCTGGCATATCTTCTTTATTTATTTCAACATATTAGGGAGGAACAAACATTTTTATTATTTAATACATGGGTACTTTGTATAGTACTTAAGTGTGGGATTTTAGTGTGCACATTGCCATAACAGTGTTCATTGTACCTAATAGTTTTTACCCCTAATCCCCGTCCCAGCACCCCCTTCTTCACTGAATTGCTTTGTCAAAAATCAGCTTTCCCATAAAAGTATGGATATTTGTACTCTGTTCTATTTCATTAATCTATGGTGTAACTTAATACTAATACCACACTGCCTATATTATAGTAGATTTAATGACATTTGAAATCAGGTAGTTTGGGTCCTTTAAAGTTTGTTTTGATTTTTCCTTTACATATCTAGATAAATTTCAGAATTAGTTTATTCATTGCTATTAAAAAATCAGATGAGATTTTGATTGACATTGTGTTGGATCTATAGATCAATTTGAGGAGAATTGACAATAACACCAAATCCTCTGAACAAAGATTGTGTTATATTTCTCTATTTATAACCTAATTAATTTCTCTCAGCAATGTTTTGTAATTTTCATTGCACAGGTTTTTCATTTTTTTGTTAAAATCTTCCCTAAATATTTCATATTTTTGATGCTATTGAAAATTATATTAATTATTAATTTCAGTTTCTTATAGTTTGTTGCTAATACATAGAAATGCAATTGATTTTTGCCTACTGATCTGCCTCACTTGATATACTTACTTATTAATTCTGGTAGCATTTTTGTAGATTGTATTGAATTTTCTACAGAAACATTCATGTAATCTGTGAATAGTGACAATTGTACTTCTTGCTTTCCTATCTGAATGAATTTTATTTCCTTTTCTTACCTAATTGCACTTGCTAGAACCTCCAGCATGACATTAAATAGGAATGAGTAGACATTCCATTCTTGTTCTTAAACTTTGAAAGAAAGCATCCAGTCTTTCCTCATTAAGTGTAATTTTAGCTGTAAAGCTTCCTCATAGGTGTACTTTATTAGGTTAAAAAATTCCTTCCTATTGCTATTTTAAATCAGAAATAGATCTAGATAATTTTATATCTATATTTATATGGTTTATTAATATTTTTAATTACAGTGATTGCATTTTAAATCTTAAACCTTTACATTCCCAGAATATACTCAGCCTGGTAATGAAGTATTAGCTTTTTATATATCATTGTATTTGATTTGCTAAGATTTTGTTTAGAAATTTTGCATCTATATTTATGAGGAATATTTGTATTTCTCTGGTTTGGATATCAGGATAATCATAGCATAAGTGAGGAAATACTATCTCCTCTTTATTTTTATGAAAGAATTTCATTAGAACTGGTATTAGCTTTTCTTTGTTTTTTAGAATGCACCAGTGAAGCCACATAGTCTTGGAGTTCCTTTGTATAAAGTTTTTTGGTTTTTGCTTTTTTAAAAAATATTAAATTTCAGTTCCTTTAATAGATACAGCTTGTTATATCTATTTCTTCTTGAGTTATCTCAAATGAGCTGAGTAAATTAATTTGTGTCTTTCAAGGAATTTGTCCATTTCATTTAAGTTGTTTTAGTTATTGACATAAAGTTCATAATATTCTCTTATTATCCTTTAACATCTGTAGAATCTGTACTAATGTCACCTTTCTCATTCCTAATATTCATAATTTGTATCTGATGTCTCTTTTTTTCTTATCTTTCAGACTGGAGGTTTATTAATCGCATTTATGTTCTCAAATAACTAGATTTAGGTTTTATTTAGTTTCTTTATTGTTTTTATTTTTCAATAATTTTATTAATATTCCTCTGATTCTAGGTTGCAGTTTTTGTCTTTCAGTACTTTTAAAATGTTTCTTAACTGTCTTCTCAATTCCATTTTTTAAAACAAGAAATATGCTTTCATTCTTACCTTTATATAATAGATCTTCATTCACTGAATTTAGCATTTTCTCCTTCTCACTGGTTTTGAGCAATCTAATTTTGATTTGTTTTGGTTTAGTTTTCTTTATGTTTCTCATGCTTGGGACTCATTGGGATTGCTGAATCTCTGAATTTAGAGACTTTTTCAAATTTGAAAAATTTTTGTCCATTCATTTCCATTTTTTTTGCCTCTTTTCCTTTTCTTGCTTCCAGGGCTCAAATTACAGGCATATGATGCCACTTGAATTTTTCACACAACTCACTGATGCTCTCTTCATCTCTCTGGGTTTCATTTTTAGATAGTTCCTATTGCTGTACTTTCAAGCTTACATATCTTTTCTTCTGCAATGTCTAATGTCTGATCTGGCATTAATCCTGTACAGGGTATTTTTTCTCTCATACATTGTAGTTTTCATCTCTAAAAGCTTAATTTAAAAAATATTTTCCATATCTTTATTTAAATTTTCAAACATTGTAATATAATTACAATGTCTGTTTTAATATTCTTATCTACTATTTAACATTATTGTTAGTGCTGGATTGGTTTTGATTTATTAGGCCACATTATAGGTCATATTTTGACTCTGTTATACACCTAGTAATTTCTTATTGGATGCTAAACATTGTGAATTTTATCTTGCTGGATGCTGAATATCTTTGTATTGCTATAAATGTTCTTGAGCTTTGTCCTAGAATGAAAATGTTTTGACTTTTTTTTTTTTTTTTTGCTTTTAAGATGTGTTAGGTAGGACTAGAACTGGTATCAGTCTATGGTTAATCAATTCCCACTACTGAAGCAAGACCATTTTGAATATTCTACATAATGACCAGTGAATACTGAGGTTTTCCAATCTGGCTGGTGGGATCAGACGCCATTCATATCCTTGTATGAGTGCTGAGTTATATCATCTCTATCTTTTTAGGTAGCTGTTTTTTGCTGACTTGGGTTGTTTCCTCACATAGATTTACTCATCAGTACTTATCTAAATACTCCCGATACATCCACCCCCTAAACTCTAGAGTTCTCTCTCTGTGAATTTCTCATCTCTGGAAATGTTTCCTGAAAATTCTAGCTGCCTTGTTTTCCACAGAATTTCAGATTTGTCTTCTTATTTTAAGGAGTTTGCTAGACTCAGCCTGGGTTCATTTTCCCTGCATTGTGACCTGAAAAGTCTCCTAAATTAATATGCAGGGGCAATTGTAGGTCTCATGTGTTTGTTTCCCATCTCTCAGATTTCAGTGTTCTTCATTGCTTGATGAATAGTATCTTAGAAACCCCCTCTCATACATTTTGTTCATTTTGATTATTTCAGGCAATAGGGTAAATCTGATCTCTTTTATTTTATCTTGATCAGAAGTGGAAGTCTAAAATAGCCTTTTAATTGACAAATAAATTCCAGTCTGAATTTCTTAAAAGAATAAAAATATTACATTGTTACCACTCTGTCTGAAATTTACTCACACCTAGAAAACATGAGAGTTCTTGCTTATAGAAGTAATAAGGAAGCATTTTTGTTCTTAGAATCCTTGAAAATAATTGAAGTCTCATATCCTTGACCTAAAAGAAATCAGGGTGGAACAAGTGAGAATTGAGCAACAGTCTAATGAGGAAGATCTTAATATATTTAGTCTGTTTTTTTCTTTTTGTCTGGTTTTCATGCTAATCGGAACTTGTGCAAGATTCCAAATCTACTTGGGACAGAGAAACTCTTAGGCTCCTTTTAAATCTTGATATGGATGCGAGCTAAGATAGGGGGATTTAGTAAAGATGAGCTGAAATGATCAAAAATGATAAGGGAATTATTTGTGAAATTAGTTAAAACAATTTTATATTACAGAATGTTTTAATTATTAATAAGACCAATATGTTTTAGAGCTAATAGAAATGTGAATTCTCTCCCTCTGCCTTGGTAGAAGTGAAAGTGATGTGGTTATCTGACATTAGGGAACAGAAGGCCATGAAAGGGCCAGTAGTGATGCTACAGACAAGACACACTGTAGAATTGGGAACAAAATTAAAATGGTAACAAATTCTGAACCACTGAAGAACATCCCGTATTCATCTCTTTTTAAAGTAAAGGACCTTGTGCTGTGGCCATTAAATAAAAGTGGCTGACTATGTGGTAGGGTGTTAAAATTAATCTTTGATTCTAGAATGTGTTTTGCCAAAACAAGAATCTGTTTTTCTTATGCTCTAGAAGTTATCATTATGAATAAGTACTTAACATTTCCCTTTGTCGATTTCATTATTTATATCTGAACATTGGAACTTAGTTACGTTTGCTTATTTAGGTCAAAATGACCTCAAATTCCTAAACTTGGAATATGAGAATTTCAGCCTGAAGTTTTATCAGAACCGTAGAAAAGTGTCACCCTTTCAAAGGTGAGGGGGAGCAAAGGGAGTGAGTGCACTGAAACGTCAACCCAGACTTTGGACTGTGTGAGGATGACCTGCTGTATGTGCTATTTTCTAAGTGTGTTTCTCCATCTGAATCTGTGCTTTGAATTATTTTTCCCCTAGATGTGTTAGTTCTTTTTTCCAAGTTGAATCTTATTTTATTTTCCTTGCTAGGGCCCATTTTATTTTTCCAACATTTCCCATTTTAATATCATCTGCAGAATTCATTAAGACCCTGTTTACTCCTTTGTTGAGGTCTCTGAGACACAGAGCTGGACAGGGCTTGGGGTCAGATCATCCATCCCCTCTCCTCCATGCGGCCCCCATAATCCACACTGGCCCCTATACACAAGGGTTTAATCTGCTACAACATTTCCCTGTGGAAGGAGATTTCCTAGGCTTCCCCCTAGCACAAAACTGAAGTGGAAAATGGAAAAGATAATAACAACAATATGTTTTCCTTTGCTGCTTGGGAATAAAGTAATAAACAAAATTATTAATCATCATTCAGCACATGTCCAGACCTTGGCTAAGTAGCAAGAAGATATAAAGAAGGGAAAGCTTTGGCCCTCTTCCTTGAAGAAATTACTACGTAATTTAGAAGAGAAAGCATACACGTACGTAAACATACTCCTGAAACAATGAGAAAACAAAGCACCCTGCACAGATATACTGACTTGTGAGACGTAGAATGGAATTGCATACAGAGTGAAAAGTATTCACATGGATTGTAAAGCTCAGCAAAGATTTAGCAGAGGAGGAAGAGCTTATCTCCCAAGTATTAATATTTACATTACAAATTCATGCTGTTCTGTTTCAGGTATTTATTAAGCATCTACTACATGAGAGAAATTCTCCTAAGGGAAAGGGAGCAATACACAGATCTTATGCCATCACCAAGCTTTCATATGAGAAGAAACAGAAAATATCACTATATAATGTCATACGAACTATTAAAACTTTCATTCTGGGTTTCTTTTCCTAATACTAAAAGTCAGCATAGCAAGATGCAATCTGCATGGGTTATTAGATTCATAAATAATTTATTGACTGATTCATTCACTTGTCTCGAGTATTTACTCTGTGAAAGGCATTAGGCTAGATATTACATAAACATGAAAAGTCTAATATGGACAAATATACAGAAAATACATAGTGCAAAGTAGAAAATGATTGCTACATTTTTACCTAGCTTACATTTCGGTAATCAACATAAGCCTAAGAGAGCCATTCAAAAATATCTGCCTTATAAGGGAAGACATTTTTAATCAAAAGGAATGGCAAGAAACGAGGCCATGTTGGGGACCTGGAGAGGAATCTGGCCTTACTCTGTGAGGAGTATACAAGCAGCCACCAACCACGGTTGTCCTTCTGTTGGAAATGTCTGAACAGCACGGTGATATTCAGGAAAATTTAACAGCAGCAGCAGTAACGTAAGTAATAGCTTATATATTTAGGACTTACTCTAGAACAAGCTCTTATTTAACAATTTTAAATTGTAGAATCTCATTTAATCTTCCTAGTAGGCGATGATATAGCTATTATTATTTTCCATATTTCACACAAAGTAAATCTGAGCCTTAGAAACTAACAAGGCCTGATCCAGCTAGAGAAGCTTAAAGTCCTTAAAGTCTGAGGTCAAAATGTGAGAAGTAGGAGTTGCCATAAGGCCAAAGGTATTTGACTTTCCACAATAGCCAAAGGCAATGGTTCTTAACCTGAGGTGCATACTGGAAACATCTGGGAAGCATAAAAATACCATAGTTCCAATCCGATGAAAATTTGTGGATGTGAGTCTCAGGCATCAGAATTTCTAGAGGCTCCCAGGTGATTTTAGCAGCTATCCAGTCCTGAGAACAAATACCTTTAGGTCTTCCCCAGAGGAGAGGAGAAAAACACATATCCTGAAAACAAAAAAACCCACATATATATATAATATATTATAATATATATAAAATACATATTCACACAGATGCTCCTTGACTTATGATAGGATTATGCCCCAATAAACCTATCATAAGTTTAAAAGATCATAAGTTGAAAATGTATTTAATAAACACACCTAACCTGCTGAATATCATAGCTTAGCCTAGTCTACCTTAAACATGCTCAGAACACTTAGATTTGCCTATGGTTGGGCAAAGTGATCTAATACAAAGCCTATTTTATAATAAAATGTTGAATATCTCATGTAAGAATATTGTACCACATATTGCTAGCCCTGGGAAAGATCAATATTCAAAATTCTAAGTGTGGTTTCCACCGAAGGTGTATCACTTTCTCATCATCATACAGTCAAAAAATTGTAAGTCAAACCCTTGTAAGTCAGGGGCAGTCTGCATAGTCTTCCTGGTTACATTCAGAATTCATATATATGTCCAAGAGTAAATTTCAAGAGCTGAAGCCTGCCCCAGAAAACATCAAATTTCTTATTGCTGTGGGTTGTCCTACAATAGGCAGATCCATACCATTTAAACAGGTTATAGCCTTCATCTGAGTGATCCAAGAAGTTAAAAGGATTATGTTTTCCTTGTTCCAAGTTTGTGTGATAAATTTTTTTACATCAGGATTCCAATGTTTGCTTATAAATTATTAACAATAATTTTTATTAAGTAGAATGAATGGCTGCTTCATTTTGAATCTGAGGAGCTTGGAAGACCTAAGATCAGCTGAGGTCTGTTGGTGGGAGAGAAATCCTCTACGCTAGCAGTCTTGTTTAAATGAATCCTGAGCCCCTACAATGGCCATTCCATGGTTTCCCAATTATTCTTCAGAGGCACACATTACATAAGATTAGGACAAAAGTTCAAACATATAAGAGATCATGTATGAGAAAAGTATCTGTCCTGAATACCCTTAAGGATCCATAGATAAAATATTATTTTCCTTATAAACAACAACTCTCTTAACTTAGAATTTTGAAACAAGTCCTGATATTATCAGTTGACAGGTAAAGTAAAGGAGTAATACCTATAGATGTGCAGTGATATACTGGATATAGGGAAGAACGTAGGAGACTTTCTACACCGGGATTAGCAAATTTTAAAGTTTCAACAATTCCTTTTCTGAAAATTTTGCTTGGTTATTCAGAACTTATAATCTCATGCCTAGATGGAAGTGAGAGATAAGGAGTAATTACTGATAAATAATTAAGTTATACAAAATATGAAAAGTCTTTTAAGATCCAACGTCAGGCTTAAAATAATACCTTTCTCTTAAAACACAGTTCTTGTTTTTGTATAGACTACACATTTTCCTAAAAGCTGCAAATAGATTTAACATTTTTAAAGATGTCAATTAATTCATTCCAGTGAATTGTAGGCTTTTAGATCCCAAGCCAATGCTTTTGCTTGACAATTGAAATCAGTACATGGAGTATCATTTTAGGCCAGCTAAATCTAATGACCTTTCCGCCCTCCAAGTTTCAAGCCACAGATTTCAGCAACAGAGACCAATGAAATATGTATCCTGTGTTCCAGCCAGAAAAAGTAGCAAGGAGATATCCTGCGGCTAGGAAAGAGCATGTTCCTTAATAAGAAAATGACTGTTTGAGCAATGTAACACATAAAGTCATTTCCTGGCCTGTGTTTTACATGTGACTTTCTATTATTGTCTGATACACTGACTTTGCATGTCTGATATCTCTGACCTTCAGCTCCATCCACATTAAAAATCTTCACTTAACCTCTTCCCTCTATCAATGAATTTATCTCCTTGTTTCTCAATTCTGACAAAAATGATTATTGAAAGGGCATGGAGGACATGGGACATAGGAATGGGAGAGCTAATCCAAAAGAAAATTTCCTCTAGGGAAACTGAAAGATGTCACTAAACTTGAATTTTTCTCAGAGTTCTGATATTAATTTATGTGCTATCAAGTTGTCAATCATCAATGCTTTTTATTTACAAACTGTAGCATTTCACAAATGGAACCACTCCTCCTCTTCCTGCCATCGACTCTTCACAGTTCAGCCTATCATTTCTCCACATATGATCTCCAGCATGGCTTTGCTGTGGGATTCAGAAACAGAGTAAAGGAGGGGAGAATAGATGAAGCAGAGATGATATGTGCATATATACACTCTCCCCTCGCTCTTTTATATATTTCCTCTATTTTTAGTATTTGACTTCACTCCTCTTAAGCACTTTGGTTTTATTCCTCCTAAGAGATCACTAGTTTATATCCATTTATACTTTATAAAGGGGTACATGGCAGTTAGAGTCACTTTTAAGGGCCACGCATAACTAACTGAAATGGTAATTTATATTGAAATGGGTGGATATAGATTTTGCTGCACATATATCCTTTAATTAATGATGTATTAATTAATACATCATTTTATTGAATACTATGGTAATTACCATGGGATGCAACTATAAATAAGAACATGGGACACAAAGAATTTATAGTTTTCTGGATGGAGTTTAGTAATAAAATTATAATTTAAATATCATACAGTGTGCTGTAATAGAAAGACTACTGGACTTGATGACAAAGGAAGTCAGAGCCAATCACTACATCACCATTTTCCATTAGGGGCCTGTTATTGACTGAATTATGTCCCCAGAATTCATATATTGAAGCCCTAACCCCCAATATCACAGTATTTGGAGCTAGGACCTCCAAAGAGGTAATTAAGGTTAAACAAAGTCATAAGGATGGGTCCCTAATCCAATATGACTGGTGCCCTTATAAAAAGAGGAAGAGATTCCAGGAATGCATGTACACAGAAAAAAATCATGTGAGAAGGTGGCCATCTGTAAGCCAAGGAGAGAGGTCTCAGGAGAAACCAATCCTGCCAGCACCTTACTCTTGGACTTCCAGCCTCCATAAGTATGAAAAAATAAATTTCTGTTATTTAATTCACCTAGCATTTAATATTTTGTTATGTTAACCCTATAGAACTAATACAGAACCTTTAAGCAAATCACTTAAAATTGTCAACCACAGTCTCCTTCCAAAACATTCTGTCCTCATATTCTCTTGACATTTCCTGGCCACCTATTCTTGACCTCTTTTCCAGGCAGTTTCCTATGCCTTTCTCTTGAGGTGTTTGTCATGAACCTGCCCCAGGTCTTCTCTTCTTTTCAGTGTTAACTTTCTTTCAGGGGACCCTACACACTCCCATCGCTTCAGGAACTACCTAGTTGCTGATAGATCTGCCCTACTTTATCTTAAGTATTAAACTTATGCATTTAATTTCTTACTTGACATCTTTAATTCAGCTGCCTCAAAAACAAAATATTCAAAACCAAACTTATCATTTTTCTCACGTTTGTTTCCTTCTTCATTGGAACCACTATCTACTCAATCTAAGAAACCACCTTGGTGGTCATCTTTGACTCCTTTTTGTCCCTCACTCCCCAGAGCCAACTAGTAACAAAGTTTTGTGAATTCTGCTTTAAAACATATGTCTTGAGTCTGTGTACTTATCTTAATCCCAAGATCACCAAGCTCATGAACACCACCATCATCCATATGATGGACTGTAGTAGACCTTTCAAATGATCTACTTGGATCCAGTCTTAGTCCCTCCAATCTACTCTTCACAGTGTAGCAAGATTGTTTTTTTTAAATCCAAATATGGTTCCAATACTCCCTTTGAAAGGACAAAATCTTCAATGTCTTTGGCTTTCAGGGTAAAGATCAAATTTCTTGATATGCCTTAAAAACCCAGTCCCTGCTCAACACACACCCACTCCTTTTCCACTCATGCACTCTATGTCCAGCACAATTCTGTTCTTCTTTCAGGTCCTAGTGTCTGTCAATTATTAGTTACCTCTTGACTTTCATACAGGCTTTAACTTTTGTCTGAAATACCTTTTGCTCCTTTTTCTGGGTAATTCCTTCTCAAAACTTGGGTTGAACTGAGACCATGCTTCTTTCATTACTGCCCCCTGCCTGACCTCCTACCATACCAGGGCAAATAAATACCACTGCAATGTGTACCCATAGCATTCTGTATATCTCTAACTTCTTTTCTTAGTATTTTAATCAGTTGTCTTCATTAATATCTCACTATAATATTAATAGTGCTTGACATTCTGTTATTATTTTGATTGACTAATAACTATTAATTGAATGAATAAATGAATAAAACTCACTAAATTGATAAACTAGAAATAACAATGATAATCTATATTGTCTCAGTGGAAATCCCTTAATAAAAAGGATTAAAACATGCAAAAAGACTAAGAAACTGAGAAAAGATTATCATGAAAAAAATAGGCAAATAGTATTTAATGTGGCCTTCAGATAAACAGAATGAGAAAATTCTATTTAACTGAAATCATAGTTAATTATTTAAATAATTCTAAATGATACTAAAATTTAAAACCTGAAAATCTATAGCACTTGAGGAAATTCTACTTATTTCTAAGTGAGCATATAAATCTACATATGGATAGATATGCATAATCTGTTACATTGTGTGTATCATGTGATATTCATATACTATATTAAAATGTAAAAATTTAAACTATATTAGTGATTTGGAAATTTTGAATCATAAATCTATGGTTATGCTGGGAAAGCACTAAAGTTGTAATTTTACTTTCTTTTGTAGATTTTATTTTTCAAGCTCCAATGATTTTCTTGCAAAATTCATTTAGTATCCCTTGATTCTTACATTCCTGAAAATCTTCCCAGAGACATGATTTCCAGATTCTACTCTAACATTGTCCTTTGCAAATTTAACTAAATATTTTCATAATATTTGAATATTTCTTTATTTCTGACTTATTCTTCACACAGGCTTCTATTATTTACTAAAATAATGAATTATATTTGAAAAAGTTGTCGGAAGTTATCTTACAGGAATCCCATCTCCAGCCCATCTCCAGTTAGATGGTTTTCCAGCATTAGCTTAAGCATTTCCAGGGACTTGGCACACTCTATTTTCCAAGGGAATGCTTTTCAGAATTGAAAAGATTTTTCTTTTATTACTGTAAATTATGCTTCTGTGTTACTAACATCAACTTGCTGGTCCTAGCATTTTCCTCTGTAGCAAAACTGATTTTCCATAAGGCAACACTTCCAATTTTTTAAGATTAATTCAAAAAATGTTGCAAATAAAATAATGGGTTTGAAATATTTGTCACTATAACTCTTTTCTAATCTATGCTATTATTTTCTGAACATTCAATTCATATAATTAACTCATACACCTCAAGTGAATGTTAAGTTTTCTGTCTATTTCCTCACACGCATTCCCTTTTAGAGTCAACATAACAATGCTTTATATAGGCGATATCCCCCTGCCCACTATCATGCATTCTAGGGTAGCATTACTTACATTTTGTTTTCCGCTGCATCCTACCTGTTGTTCTCAGGATACTTTTTTGTTTGCCAATGTCTCTCTCAAAGAACCAGAAACAATATTGTAAAGCTGGAATGACAATGATACAACACACTCTTGAAATTCTCTTAAATTTGATACCATACATACAAATGAGAAAAGCACAGGCTCAGAGAACTCTTTGGCTTCCTCTACATGTCTGAGCTATCTAGTAGTAATGCTATGACCAAAACCTATGGTACTGTGTTTTAGCTAAGAGTCTAGCTTTTATGGCAAATATTGGGTTCTAATTCCAAAGATAGATTCAAATACACTTTTATTAATTCAAGTTTCCCCTATTTTGTAACTAGTCTTCTTGAATCCAAGTGAAAACTTACAAATTATCTTCAAACTCCGAGTTTTTGGCTTACGTAGCTGAGATAATTTTGAATCATAATTCTGTTGTTCAAATAAGCATATACACCTTACTGTTTGATTAAGATATGAAACAAAATCAAATTTCATGGTATAATGGTGGTTAATGTTCTCCACAAGATGCTAATAAACATTAATTATTTTTGTTCTAATAACTAATTAATTTTGCAATGCAAAATTTTAGAATCTGACAGAAATCTAGCCCACAACTACTGAATTCTAGCCCATTTATAAAATTTTACAAAAGTATTGTAACTAACTGCCAAAGTATCTTGCCTGAAAATTATTTTTCTTATGAATAGATTATCTTCTTTCTGTATTTTCTTAATGTTACAACCTCTTCTTCTACATTGTACATCTTCTTGCTTAAGAAATATCTATAAATCCCTTTGAATTATTCCTATTATTTTTCACAAGTCTCAATTTGTTCTGAGCTTCTTTATTATGGATATTATTCTTAGAGGTGCATGCCACTCTTAATGTGTTTCTTCCTTCTTAGTTAATTTTCCATCCATCTGTAATATATAGTCTTTGAAAGGATTGCCTTTGATCAATTTGATATGTTTTTAATATTGATAATTATTTATGTTATTCGGAAAGCAGACACCACGTCTCTCCATCAGGGACAGAGTGTTATCACTACATTAGTTCTTTTTTTTTTTTTTTTTTTGTTAGCTGATGTTCATTATGTTTATTCATATTTGATTGCTTGTTTTTGCAGTGCTTGGTGGACAGCACATCTCGGGGAACCTCCCAGAGCCTGGGGATGGGTTATGGTCACGGACCGTGCAGGAGGCTTCACTGGGCTGTGGAGGCTGAGGGCGTTCCCTCGGCCCTTCTGGTGACGGGGAAGGAAGAGAGGCTGAGAGCATCGCCATGTCTTAAGTTAGCACCTTCTCCATTCTGTACTTCCTGCACGCCCTGTTAATCATCATAGTCGTCGTCCTCTGGGACAAAAATGTCATGTTCCTCAAGCAGAGCAGCAAAGGTCTTGCTACTGAGCGTCCAGACACAGAGAAAGCGGATCACAACGGAGAACACGCGGAGAAGGCCGAGAGACATTCTCACCGGTTTGGGCAAAATGGCGCCGCTGCGGGTAATGGTGACTGGCCTTGACGGCACTAGGCTCTGACCCGAGCCGCCGTCACTGCCACCTTTCCTCAAGGTTGGCCCGCTCCGGAGATCCCCGAATCAGCTGGGTGCCAGTACTGGCCAGGAAGCCGCTCCGGAGGCCACCTCCCAGCTCCGACGCCGGTGCCGCCCTCGGGAGGAACAATAGTTCTTGATGTTCCATCCGTTCTTCCCTCTTCAGCGTGATGCAGTGACAGCCAGATAGGCCACGTATGGGCAAGGGATTTTTTTGCACCACAGGAGAGGAAGCTCAAAAGTATAAATGTGGGCGTTTATATAGGCTACACAGTGCCCCCTCTCTTCCTGAGGAAGAGAGAGATATCTTTGTTCCCTAATGTTTGATGATGATGATGATGATGATGATGATGATGATGATGATGATGATTTTGAGGCAGAGTCTCACTCCGTTGCCCTGAGTAGAGTGTCAGTCTAGCTCACAGCAACCTCAAACTCCTGGGCTCAAGCGATTCTCTTGCCTCAGCCTGCCAGTAGCTGGGACTACCGGCGCAGACCACGACGCCCGCCTACTTTTTCTATTTTTAGTAGAGATGGGGTCTCGCTCTTGCTCAGGCTGCTTTTGAATTCCTGAGCTCAAGTGATTCTCCCCCTCAGCCTCCCAGAGTGCTAGGATTACAGGTGTGAGCCACTGCGCAGGCCCCTAATGGTTTAAAGCCTTGGGAATGTAAAGAGATGGCTCTAAGTTTCATCCTTGGAAATGTAAACAAACACCAAAAAGATAAAATGTTTAAATCTCTTTCACTATATATTCAGTCACCTTTTAACTTCCAAGATTCATTCTTCAATCCAAGATCTAGTTTTCTTTTTCTGAAAGTTCTACCCAGGCAAAAACCTGAAAATACTCATTCTGCTACATGTCCATGAGATCTCTAATCCTTGTATATGAAAGCTTCAGTTAAGAAAAATATAACTCTATCTTTAATATGAAGAAATAAAAATAATCAAAAGATAAAAATATATTGGGTATGTGTAAAAAGAGTGAAAAATTCTACAATTATATTCTTTGCCCAAGTGAGATCCTTGCTTCCAAGTTTTCTATTTAGGTGGGGAAAAGAATCCTGGATTTGCAGATACTATTTCTCACATCTCACTTAATGACTATCTGGTTGATTCATGTTGAGCCCAGTTAATGGCTTAATGAGAGAGATAGGGTGGAATCCTTCTCTGTTTCTCTTCTGTACCTTCCTCAGCATCTTATCAAAACTACTACGATGATCTCCCTTCTACTCTTACATCTACTACCATTCTCTCTACAGCAAACAGATAATGTTTTTAACTCCGATATGATCTTTAAGATATTTTAAAATTCATTTTTAACTTAAAACAAGCTCTAAACTATTGTGCTTAGTATACAATTTAAATTTCTAATTAATAATTTTGCTTGCTTAATTTTTCTTTTGTCTACCTTGCTAGCATCACCTTTCCCTTTTCTACTTATCCCACAATGCTTTAGCCATAGTGGCCTTCTCTGAGATATTTAAAACAACAACAGTATCAAAACACAATCTTTCCACATGTCTCTCCCAAAGAGACTTCAAGCCTTCTCGTATCAATTTGCTTTGCCTGAAATGTTTCTTCACAGGAGAGACAGCACCATCCAAACTCCCTCAGATGGCTTCCACTTGTTCTCACCTATAAAGTCATGACATGTAACAGATTTTGCTAAATATCCATCAAAAAAAATGTATTCCCCCTTCCCAGCATAGAGTTGTCAAAGGGAAGCAGTGCATTTCCCAACTCCCTTGCAGCTAACTAGAGCCACGTGCCTAGTTGTGGTCAAGGGAATATGACATGCAAGACATGCAAGTGCCACTTCGAGTTCTGACTATTAAAATCCTCATTCATGCTCCCTCACACCCTCTGCACTGTCTGTATGGCTAGAATTGGGATAACCCCCAGGTGCCCTTAAAACCAACATATTGGAGATGTCAGAGGCAACACCAGAATTAGTACTTAAATAATTGTGTGGACAAAGGTGACCTCAACTCCACTAACCTGTTTGCTGACCCAGTACTTTTACATGAATAGAAATACTGTCCTATTATATTTAAGCCAGTGTAAATTCTGGAATCTAACTTTTTGGGCAGCTACTCTGCCCTTACTAATCAACAATTTGTAAGGCAGAGCAAGTGCATATAAAGTTTGCAGTACTAAAAGAGGTTGGAGTACGGAATGTTAGTAGCATGGGTTATTTGCTATTTACTTCATGTATGGAAGATATTAAATAAAAACAATTAGCTGGGGCAAGAACTGACCGATTCATAAACAGAAACAAAAGAGAAGAGAGATAATCTAGAAACTTAAATAGCAGGAAACAAGACTTAAAAAGAACATAGTAATAAAGGTTCGTCAAGGGTTCTCATTAAACAGAGGAACTTGACTTTGAAAAGTTTATGTTAAAAATTCTTCCCTTCCACTCAAGTTAATGCTTCATATGGCCTCAAGGTAGCCACTATGGAGAGAGATGAAGGAATATGGAAGCAAGGAAATAAATCAAACTAGAGAATTATGTCTAGGTGAAAATGCAAATTGTAGTTACTGGTATCTGAGACTGACTGAAGCCTACTGCTTTTGAAAGAATTGTGTTTTCAAAGACATGTGAGTCTGAACCAAAGATGTCTTTGTCTATTCAAGCCTTGTAATAACTCCCTAGTTACTTAACTTTTATGTGTCAAAAGTAAGGACCCCTGGAAACTGTGCAGGTATCAGGAGGGCATACTCTTCAACACCCCCCTTTAGATATAGCTCTGAACAATAGATGAACAATAGAATTTCTTTCACATAACATAACCTGAGAAAATGAAGGCCCTTCTGTCACTGCCAGGGTGACAGTTTGCACAATGACCACCCGTGAGGATGCCATGATTGCTATAGATGGGTGATTGCTGTGTATTTTGTATTTTCGACATTTGCAATGGTAATTTTTATTATCCTTGTAAAAGGAGCATGTTGGAGGATGAAAATAATTGCTCTTTTAGTAAATAAGTTCTTAGATTATGAGAAGCCACCTCTACAACTGATCGAAAAGACTATGCATCACTTAGGTATCCTGGATTTGTACTGAATGGGGTGACTGGATTTGACTTTGACTTCCCTCCTTCATAATGAAGTACAGGGTAATATTTGGTGGGGTGAAAGATAGATTATGGAAAAGATGGTAACTGTCCATCAGAAAAACATGTTTCATCTTCCATGTTATGGAGTTTTTCATGGGAAGCACAAGACAAAATTTTCCAGGCTTTCTGGTATCTAGCTGGGTTCCTGTGACCAGTTCCATCCAATGCGATGTGAGTAGATGAGGCTTGAGTCACAAAATTGGCTCACTAAATGTCCCTGGCACTCCTCCTTTGTTTTTTCCTTCATTCCAGTCAGATAAAATGGAGACAACTGCCAGGGTGATCATAGAAGCGATATATTACAGATAACAGAGCCTCTTTCAGTTTAGTTGTGAGAGATAGCATGGAGGAGGGCTTTCTGCTGACAAATCCCCTGCCTTCTGTGTTACAAGGGCAAGAACTGAGTTTCTATTGTGTTGGAATGATTATACATGTGAGTCTATTTGTTGAATATTAGTTTTTCAGAGAACATTCCTGTTCATATAACACCTATCTCAATGTCTGGACACGTAGAAGATGGCCAGTACATATTTTATGAATGGTTTAATGAAAGTGTAATTACAAACTCTTTGAGTTGTGGCTTTTAATGTAATATTTCCTTTTCTAAAATTTTACGAGCTAAAGTAGATTCACCATTTAGATATATTCTTACTCATCCAAACATGTTCTATGTCTTCTGTAGCTTTCAGCTTGCTGTTTTTCTCTCAACTCACACTATGATAGATCTCTTAGCTATGATCTTTTTCCAATTTTATTTTCTCTGGATAGTTCCTCCAAACTGTTACTGACACATATCCACCCTCCTCCCTGGTCCCAAAGATACATACACACACATATCACAGAGAAGTAGAATTCCTGGAATTAGCAGGAAAAAAACTCTCCTGGAATTACTAACTCATTCTTTTACACTCTGAAGAAAATTAATGTTGTGTTAAGCTACTGATGATATGATGGTTTTTCTTTTAATGTGATAAACATTGAAAGTTGTTGACCTCAATGTGACTGCAAGAATTTATTATTTGGTTCTTCACAAAAATATCTAGGCTCTTTCTCATATTGAGTCTTTTGGCTCAAGCAGACAATGAATTGGCCACAGGCATTGGAAAAAGGTTTTCCTTTTTTGTCTCTAGGACTGTGTTTGGTTCAGTGCATTTCTAGAGTCTAACTTCTTCATTATATGGGCTCAGCAACTTTCTAAGAACCAAAAGTATAGGGAATGAGCAATACAGTGCATTGTTACATCAAGCACTGACTCATTTTAACTTGGCAATTTGTCAGATTTATTTGTTATTATAGAAAAAATACTCTTTTCAACAGAACTTCTGTTTCAAGCCACATTCAAATTATTAGGACCTTATCACCAAAGTTTAAATGATCGAAGTTGACCATGTGGCTTCATTCTTGTAATTCAAGGTTTCAAAAGAAGCAAACCTCGTGTTTGTGATTTTACTCAGTGTTAAAATGAGGTTTAGCATGAGGAAACAGAATGTGTGGTTGTAAATTAAAGCCCTTTAGGGGATGTGGAGGACTTTTATTACACAGCAAAAGCACCATGGAAAAGAGATTCATTCTTTGAACTTTTTTTTTTTTTTGGTGATCTGTTTAAAGTTTCTTAATGAATAAGAGAACTTCATATTAGCACAACTCAACAACAGTTCCAAAATTATGTGCTTCTAAAAAACTATTTCATGGAAACAAAAATAACTATATTTTGAGATGGACATCTTTTCAAGAAAAAAATCACTTTCTTGGTAGATCTGTGAAAACTAACAAAGTCATAGATTTATATAAGAAATTTGCTGAGTGTGAATATTCCAATTTTCAGCTACAGAAAATTTTAGTGAATATTTTTGTAACACCTACTTGACATCCGGTAGGTAACCAACTCATCCCAGTTTGTTGCGGGCTGACCACAATTGGCTTAGCATTCCCCTCAGTTTGACTAAACTTTAATCATAACTTTTTATGATTATAGGCCCCTGATCTCCTTTTTCTTATAGCACTTATTTTAGAAAATTTTCAATTACAAATTCTTCCTCTTCCCCATAGAGATATAAATCTTCTCCCAGCCTCTTGACAGTTTTACAACCCAGGAATGTCTTTCCCAGACCTGGGAGCCATTTCTTTAATAAGTAATTATCAAGAAAGATAGCACCCCCATCTCCTAGTTTCTATTGGAGGATAGGAGCCTAATTAAAAAAATAGCAAACACAGATGACCTAATCACACTGATCAATCTTCCCTCTAACATTTTTTAGTACTTTTCCACTACGTCACCCCAGAATTTTCCCCACTCCCTTTTTTTTTAATTTCAGTAGATTTAGGAGATACAAGTGTCTTTTGTTCCATGCACGAATTGTATAATGGTGAAGTCAGGGCTTTTAGTATGCCCATCACCAGAGTAGCGTACATTGTACCCAACAGGAAATTTGTCATCCCTCACTCTGCTCCCACCCTCCTCTTTTTTTAGTTTCCAATGTCCATTACAACACTTAATGATCATATATATCCATCATTTAGCTCCCACTCATAAGTGAGAACATGTGTATTTCTTTTTCCATTCCTGAGATACTTCACTTAGGATGACGGTCTCCAGTTCCATCCAAGTTGCTGCGAAGACATTATTTTCTTCCTTTTTATGGCTAAGTAGTACTCCATGGTGTGTGTGTGTGTGTGTGTGTGTGTATGTGCATATATATATATCTCATATTTTCTTTATCTACTCATTAGTCGATGGGCACTTAAGTTGATTCCATATCTTTGAAAGCGTGAACTGTACTAAGATAAATATTCAGGTATAGGTGTTTTTGTTTTTATTTTTAATTATTATGGGTGTATACTAGTTGTATATCTTTATAGAGTACCTATGATATTTTGATACAGGTATACAGTGTGAATTAATCAAATCAGGGTAATTGGAATATCCATTACCTCAGGCACCTAACATTTCTTTGTGTTAGGAACATTCCAATTTCACTCTTTTAGTTATTTTAAAGTATACTGCAACTTACTGTTGATATAGTCACTTTGTTGTGCTGTCAAACATTGTTAATTTTATCTAGCTATGTACCTATATTTTTGTACCCGTTAACCATCCCATTTTATCCCCCATTTCCTGCTGCCCTTCCCAGCCTCTGGTAATCATCATTCTACTTTCTGTCTCAATGAGATCAATTGGTTTAATATGTAGTTCCATGTAAGAATGAGAACATGCAATATTTGTCTTTTTGTGCTTGGCTTATTTTAGTTAACATAATGTTCTCCAGTTCCATCCATGTTGTTTAAAATGGCAGAATTTAATTCTTTTTGTGGCTATATAATATTTCATCACGTATATATATTACAATTCTTTATGTAATCATCCATTGATTCCAAATCTTGGTTATTGTGAATACTCTCCAATAAACATGGGAGTGCAGATATCTTTTTGATATACTGAACTTCTCTCCTTTGGATATATACCCAGCAGTGGGATTGCTGGGTCATGTAGTAATTTTATTTTTAGTTTTTTGAAGAACCTCTATACTGTTCTCCATAGAGGTTTTACTAATTTACATTCCCATCAACAATGTATAAGTGTTTCCTTTTCAGCGCATCTACACCAACATATACTTTTTAAACATTTTTTTTAGAATATTACAGGGGTATGCACATGTACTCACCATCAAATTGGTATTAACTGATCAACACTTAAGTATACATATAGTAATATTCATCGGGTGTTGGGCAGGTGGGAGGGGGAAGGAGGGGATGGGTATACACACACCTAATGGGTGCGATATGCTCCATCTGGGGGATGGACGCGCTTGGAGCTCTGACTCAGGTGGGGCAAGGGCAATATCCATAACCTAAACATTTGTACCCCCATAATATGCTGAAATTAAAAAAAACCAAAAAAACCCAAAATACTTATTATTCTTGAATTGAGTTTTTTTTCCCAAAATAATCATGGAAAATTGGGAAAGGACAAAAATAAAAAAACACAGGGTCTTAGTATTACCAATTATCTTAATCTGGGCATTGAAGAAAGATCCTCAGCCAAGTTTTTAAATACAGTGTCAACTATGTTACTGATTTTCTCTGACTCTAGTGAGGCATATAAACTCTTAGTGTGTCTCTTCATTTCTAGTTAGAATCTTGTTGGAGAGAGAAATTTTTTTATATGATTACAGAGTAACTCCCATTTATACAGAGAATCCATGTACCAAGACTAATTTGAATTTTGGGGTGTTATTGAATAAAAGCATGCTACTACGTAAGACCCTGATGTTTATAAACTTTTCAGAGGCTTAAAAGTTAGAAAGGTTATGTTCAGTAATTATGTTTTACTATGCCTAATTATTTGAAACCTGTTATATATATGCACACACACATAATCTGATTAATGAGAATATGAAAATACAAGCATAGTATTTTGTTGGAAAGAATGACTCTCCATGTATTTTTTGATTTTAAAAAATGAACATGTAATTACCCATTAAAAATTCGACAATAAAAAAAAATATTACGAGAATAATATCCTACCCCATGTCGGGAATGTGGTTCCTATGAAGACAGCTAGATCTGACTGCTTTCCCAGCAGAACTGCCTCTTCTTTCTGCCTTCACCCTGCAACAGGCAGAATCTCTGAAGATTCTTCCATTGCCCGGCTTACTTTGGGCCACACCCAACAAAGGGGAAGTAGAAATAGCAAATTGTGGCCCATATATTGTTTGGGGAAGAGATCTGAATGATTTGTCATTAATTTATCTTTTTTTGTTAAAAAAAATGGATGCATTATAAGAGAAGGTGGTAGAAAAGAGTGTGGTGTACACAGACATGTTACAGTCATGGAGACAGTGGCAAGTCATTTGCATAGCAAGTTTTTCTGCAATGAGATTTCGAACACAGTTTACCTTCCCAAGGGCATTGATGGACTCTATTAAATATTAGTAGCCAAAAACCAGTTAAAAGATTGCAAATGAAGAGATAGTCACATGGTTTTGTTTAAAACAACTTTTTAATTCCAGAAGTACTTTTTTGAAATGCATTATAAATGTTAAGAAAATTTTTAAAAAATAAAATATATTCCTCAATGTCAAATACTTTGAGGAAATTATTTTTAAATGTTTGGCACGTTTCCTTTTAGTATGATTTCTGTGCAAGTTTCTATATATTGTCATGCTGAATGTATACCATATACTCTTTAAGATATATTTTATTGTGCTTAAAAATCTTTTTCTGGGTTGCATTGTACATCTATTATATAGAAATTGGCATATAATACTTTACTTTTTCATATTCTATTTTATGTTTTCATTGTTTCTTATGAATAATGCTATGATAAACATCTAATAGTACATGCCAATGAAACATTTTTAACCACCATGTCACTTTTGGGGCTTCGTGGAATTTATCGCCAGTTAAATCTCCGGGATGTCTTTACCTATACTGTGGTCACATCAACCTCATATCATCCTTACACAAATGATTTCTTTTGCTCCCAAATGATGACTTTACTTTTCTTTTTATTCAGTGATATTGTTTGAACTCATTGTTCTTCTGAGTACTCCTGAATCTCAACTTTTTGTCATTTAATATTTATATATCCATTTCAGCTTCATACTATAGCAAATTTAACATTCACATCTTCTATGCTATTATACAAAAATCTTTTATAGAAAATAATAAAGGACCAAGCCCCACATGGAATGTCTATAAACACCATCTCCTGGGTTGACCTCTATCCATTTTTATTGTCTTTTTTGGATTTGCTGGTTGAATAGAAGGTTGTCAAATCCCTATTATGCAAGATTCTCCAGAGTAATATCATAAATGACTTATATAACTTATACAAACCCACAGTATGTATACTACTTCCTGAATTGCCAACATTTATAATGCCATAATATTTGCTAAAGGACAGATGTTCCCCTTTATTTCCACTCCAGAGCGCAAGCTTTAGAATTAACAAGTGCCTAGAGAATGTTGATTGAATGAGTGGAAAATGAATATTAGTTTGATTGTCATAGTTATTTTTAATGATGATTTTTTTAAAGTATTCAGAAATCATTTATATTTGCCTGTTTCCAGAATAACTGGGCCTCTTCAAACTCCATAATTTGTTAAAATATACCATTTTCAGTCACATTCACAAGATTTTTTTATGAGGACATAATTGATATGAACCTAAACAACTGAACTTATTAAAGGGGCCTGTGACTCTCAAATTCCCAATTCCTCTTAACTCTTTCAGCTCTATTTCTTCTTGTTCAGGATGAAAAAAGCAAAATAGAAGTTGAAAAACACGGGCATCTGTGAACATCACAATGAGCTTTTCAGACACCGACAGCAATTTTGCTTATTGTTCCTATGCTGTGGGAAGTTTTATGAGGCTTTATGGTCATTCTGATTTGCTTTTGAAAGTCAGCTTATCATGAGCACAGAATTTTCTAACTCTTCCTATAGAATTTTTTGTGTTTTTAGTGGGAGGATTCATCTTATTTTAAAGTGTGCCCCATTCACAGGGTTGATGTGAAGCTGCCCTGCACTTGTCAGTTGCACTCATTAATTGTGGCTTATGTTCCAATTGACGTGCCCACACAATGCTGATTGTTTAATATTTAGAAAATAATCTTGTCTACTTAAAACCCAGAGCTCATAAAACAGCTCCCTCAGTAGCCACATTACTCTTTATAATGGGTGCGTCTTTTCTCCCCTTCTGGTTCAGTAGCCAGAGTTTTATTTCTTAGCCACTCATATTTCTCTAAGGCCACCTTAGATATTATTAAAAACCTCTTGTACAAAAAATATTGTGCCAGGAATTAAGGAAGAATTTTATAAGACTTTTTTCTTTTTAAAAATCCTTGGGGTTTAAGACATATTTATAAAATGTGTGTGTGTGTTTGTATGTACTTCTAGAGTCTAGATTTAATGCTTAATATGTCAACTTTATATTCAATATTATGTAGGGTAAAATACCATAATGGGCTTCTCTTATTATTATTATTTGTTTTTTTTAGAGACAGAGTTTCACTCTGTTGCCCAGGCTGAGGGGCAATGGCACAATCACAGCTTATTGCAGCCCTGAACTCCTGGGCTCAAGCATAGGCTTCTCTGTATACTTTTTGCTGCAGTTTATTAAAAAGCTTTCCATGTTAGTCATATACAGAGTAGCAGCTAAAACATTTCCTTCTCCAAACTTCTGAGGCACTTCATTTGTTATAAGCCAAATATTTTCTACTATGATTAATTTATTCATCATATATTTATGGAACACCTGTACTAAATGTAAGATATAATACTAGGGTCCTTAGGTTAAAAAAATAATTGAGACATATCATTTATTATTTATTGTGTGGCTTTTCCAGTAAGTTCTTGACATATTTTTTTCTCTTGCTTTCCTTTTTGCTTATCTATTCTTTTTGAACTAAGAAGCATTATTTGTAAACTTCATACTGCAAAATATAAGATATTATGAAAATATCTACCATCTGGAATTAAGATTTTATCATCATTTTTATTTTTTTGATGCATTTGTGGTTCTCAACTGCTGGATACCCAGCAAATCTTTTGAGGAGGCTAATTTTTTTTGCTTCTTTGTTTGTTTTAAAATTCTAGATACAAAGGTTTCCACTTCAGATGCACTCATTGAGTCAGAATATGAAAGGTAAATGTTCAGCAATAGATGATTTTTTTTTAAAAGCTCTGCAGTTGAATCTCATAAGCATTAGGGTTGAGAACCACTACACATAGCTAGTGTGAGATATTTTAAACTTTGTGCATGACTAGATCTCCTTCTCTGTTTCATTTTCCTGGGAATTATTACATACATTATTAATGCTCTACTTCTTTACCGTTGTATCTTAAAGTACCTGGTTTTAAAGTTCTATTTGGTATCTTTACTTTCCACTTTAAGATTTCAGACTCCTGTGCATGAAAGCTTTTTCAGTAAAATTTAAATATTTCAATAATCTTGCATTAATCTTATTCTTCTGTATAATGGTTTCTATAGATGACAACTATGAATTCTTAACCAAACAAAATTAATAAAGGCAATAATTTAACTAGTTTAATATCTATTTTATGTGATGATTCAAATGGTACTGAGATAGGGAACCAGCTGGCTCTGCTTGATAAGACCCAAACCAAGGTCTCCGATAAAATAGGAGGTGGTGGAGTGTCAGGATTGATTTTTTGAGGGGTGTTGCCCCAGCTCTTTGGCTCCTGGCTTGGAGGAATCACAAGCCCAGCTGGTGTGACAAAGTGATGACAGACACGGGCAACTCATACAAGCAGCTTTTATTGCAGGCTTTTCAGCATAGAAATAGAAAGAAAAAGGATATTTCCCTAGGGAAAATGGGTTTATTTCTGCAAGTGGAGAAGACAGGGGGGTCATACCACACTTCTACTTTTATGTCTACACCTTATGGCATGCTAAATGGTGAGTAGAATATTCATTATTTCTCTGGGAAAAGGGTGGAGGGACGGACCTCCTTGAGAGGGAGGGAGGGACCCTTCTGGAAACCCTCATACCTTTCCCAGAAATCTTATCACTAATCTTCCCTTCGCTTAACATCAAAATAAATAGAAAGAATAAAATAAGACCCCGGAAATGCACAAAGTGCTACTCTCTGTTGCTCTGAGAGGTAGCCACAACTCTGTCTTCGGGACAGCCCACCTTCTTGCTTTTCTTACTTCAACAGACTAGCTTTTACTTTACTCTGTTGGCTCTCTTTTGAATTTTTTCCTGTGCGAAGCCAAGAACCTACCCGTCCTTCAGGCTGGGTCACAGTTTTGGGGTCCACTTTCCTATATCAGTACCTTTAATTTTTTGTAGGTAAAGATTGTGTCTATTAAGGTATAATAAAATGAAAATATAATTATGTTAAATTCTTTAAAAGTGGTTAGGATTCTCTTAAATGATAAAATATATGTTCTCTTTTTTTCCTATCTTTTATTATGATGAAAAATAGCATATCTTTGGAGAATGTGGACTATAAATTGCAAATGCTCTACTTTGTCTCTAGCAAAATATTGTGGATCACAGAGAAGATATTGATGATAATAAGTAGTTTCGTTTTCATTTTTTTCCATTTTATTTATTTATTTATTTAAGAATATTACAGAGGTACAAATGCTTTGGTTATATATATTGGCTTTGCACTGCTCAACATCTCTAATCATCAGGGAAATGCAAATCAAAATCACAATGAGACATCACTTAACTCCAGTAGTGTCTTTTTCTTACATTCAATTTTATATTTATTATTAGATTTGAAGTTTGGGAGTTTGAGAATAATGTCTTATTCTCAAGATAGAAAACATTGGTCTGAAGAGTGGAACTTTTGAAACTTGTTTTTGCTACTTAATTACATGAATTGAATGCTTGAAATTTTATCTTTATGCCCAGAAAAATACTGATAATCTCACTGGCTGTTTTTAGAAGTTTCAATGAGATAACATATATTAAATTATGATGGCTATTTCTTGGCAAATAGCAGGCAACTTTTAAAAAATTTGTTTCAGTAATTAGTATAGTACTTATCATTATCACTATTAGTTTGATTGAAAAAGTCCTCAACATTATTAGGAGATTAGAGTAGGTAAGTGGTCTATTCATTTTATGAGCAAGGGAGAGAAGGTTCACAAAATATATTTCATTAATATTTTATAGTATGAGTGATTCACAAGCTTCAAACATTGCACCATTTCATGAAATGACCTTTGCAAATAGTAAATAGTAAATAGTACTTGAAGTGTGCTTGGCTTGCAAGGAATAAAATGAGTGACATTAGTCTGGCACAACATATTCTGTGGAATCGCAATTTAACTTTTATTTTTTCATTTAGCTTTCATTGAGTGAAAAATACAATTTCAATCGAGCACTGAATTAGAGATTTAGAAAACTAGGATTATATTACCAGCTCCATCACTGACAGACAGTGGACTATTAAGAAAAAATTACTTTTCTGCTCTGAAAATCAGAATTCTCTTCTTTAAAATAAAAACAAATTTGGTGGCTTAGAAAATGATATCATATTTGGTAAATATAGGTATGTTCAGTATTCTAGAGCATTTGATTTAAGGAAATTCATGCTGTGTTCATTATGTAAAGAAATAGCAAATAAGTATATGTATACCTAGTAATAATGATGACGATAATAATAAATAAATAAATGACTACATAGGGAATTACATCACCCAGTGCAGTGATATTTATGCAGCATGCTGTGTTGTGCTCTGAGTGTGGAAGAACAAAATCATCTGTGCCTTTGTGAGCATGGCCAGCAACCACAGTAGCTCTCTCCAGTGTGCTCACGTTTGAACTTGGTACCTGTAGTGAGTGACATCATTTCAGTATTTAATAGTGTGTATCCATAGGTGTACATTAGTATACATATGCTGGGAGGGTAGTAGATCTCCAAACCGTGGATCAAGGAGATCACCATAAAACAAGGCAGAAGTGAATCTAGCTACAGAAGACAGAGTGGGATGAAACAAAGCAAGCAGAGAAATTATTTCCACCAACAATAAAGTGATTCAAAATCAGTCTTCAGATCCCTCAGGAAATTCTGGTGAGAACCAGAAATGAGTAAGACAGCCAGGAGGCTAGAACGATGGATGTTCAGACACAACAGGGAGCGGATTGGACTGTATATTGATGTTTAATCAGGTCCAGGCTGACTCTCAGCTATATCGAAGTAAGCAAGGTGAGGCTGTAACTACTCTTAATACTCTGAGTAGGGGGAAGCAAGGCCATCAGAGAATGGTGGTTATTAACAAGCTCTGTGACATTTCTTTCTAGATATTAGTGTCTCTGGGTGTTCAAGTATCCTAAAAACATGGATTTGAATGTGTTAATCTATTAGAGATATATTTAAAAACACATTTATTATTAAATAAGTCTGAAAAACTAAATAGGCAAAAATATCAAAATGCAAACTGGTGTGAAAAAGCAGTGATGTGTCACTAATTAAATGCAATGAACAACTCAGAGAAGAGAATAATAAAACAGAAAAAAAATGCTAGAAAATGTCCCTATTATGTGTACAAAGGAAATTTTGTTTGTTTACTTTCCAAATCAGGGTAGACATTATTGGAGTAACTTTTTTTTTTTTGTAGGGATAGGTCACAAAAAATTTCATAACAAATCAGGTGAAGATAAGAATCAAGGTCAGCTGTATTGGCTCAAGTCTGTAATCCCAGTACCCTGGGAGGCCTATGAAGGAGGCTAGCTTGAGGCCAGTAGTTCGAGACCAGACTGAGCAACATAGCAAGACCTTGTCTCTACAAAAAGTAAAAAATTAGCTAGGCATGCTAGTAGTCCCAGCTACCTGGGAGGCTGAGACAGGAAGATTCCTTCAGCCCAGGAGTTCAAGGCTGGAGTGAGCTATGATCATGCCACTGCACTCCAGCCTGAGTGACAGAGCAAGACCTTATTTCTAAAAAAGAAAAAAGAAAATCATTCATTTTACAAATATCTATTGAGCGCCCACTATGTGCCAGTCATTATTCTAATTACTAGGATAGACAAAGAACAAAATAGATATAGACTCCATCCTCATGAGCCTTACATGATAGAGGAGAGAGAGACAACAATAAATAAAATAATTTTAACAGTAAATGAAGAAAAAATTAATGAAACACAATACATTTAAAAAACCCAGAAAATGTCTACAAAACTAGAACTGTACTTATGAAGAATAAAGAATTTCCATTTGAAATCATCTAATAAATTAGCCATTCAAGAAAACATTAATGAATTTAGTTATTCATACATTTACCAATTAATTATAAAAAACAATACTGGGGCCTGTTGTGGTGGCTCGAGCCTGTAATCCTAGCACTATGGGAGGCCAAGGTGGGAGGATGGCTTAAGGTCAGGAGTTTGAGACCAACCTGAGCAAGAGTGAGATCCCGTCTCTACTAAAGAAATAGGAAAAATTAGGCGGGCATAGTGGTGCGTGCCTGTAGTCCCAACTACTTGGGAGGCTGAGGCAGGAGGATCGCTTGAGCCCAGGAATTTGAGGTTGCTGTGAACTAGGCTGATGCCACGGCACTCTAGCCCAGGCAACAGATTGAGACTATGTCTCAAAAAAAAAAGAATACTAGGAGGGCAACAACATGCTCACTCATCCCTAATCCTTCTCTCTGCCAACTTCCATGTATTATGGAATAATAGAATAGGAAGGCATAAGAGCCACTCTCAAGTGAAATCACTGAAATCTTCCCTGAGCATTCCAGGGAAGAAAGTTGGCAGCAGATTTCATTATTTTTGATGCTCAAGGCGAGTTAAGAGACCAGACATTCCTGTGTAAAATTAGCATTTTTTTCTTTTACTTATCAGTGCATGTCAGTGAAGAACATAGTGACCACTAGTACAACTGGGAGCCACATTTGTGCTGAGGTGCTAGCCATTAGACCCATCATTGCTTCTGTGCCAACCATGTAAAAGTCAACCCAGTACTTCCATGAAGTTCAAAATAAAAAAATTAGCCATGGTTGCACATCTCTGTAGTCCCAGCTCCTTTGGAGGCTGAGGCAGGAGGATTGCTTGAGCCCAGGAGTTTGAGGTTGTAGTGTGCTACGGTGAAGCCACAGCACTGTAGCCTTGACAACAGAGCAAGACCCTGTCTCAAAAACAAAAGCAAAACAAAATAAGAACGAACAACAAAAAAATCAATGAAGTTCAACAATGTTACTCAACACTTTGAATAATTTCAGTGCTTCTTGAGCTTGCTGCCAAATATTCACATAAAACAAGATCTTTGTGGCTGCTTAGTTGATGCTGATATCAGATGAATAGGAGCAAATGAGCAAGCTCAGACATATCTGTAGATCCATCCACTTGTAAGGCAAAAGTACATTTCTGCAAGCATGACATTATCTCACTCTTCATATTTGCCAGTCAATATTAAATTCAACAGGGTACTATAATATTGGAAATTTGTGCTGCTGTGAATGCTTTTTTTTTTTTCTTTTTTTTTTGAGACAGAGTCTCACTGTGTTGCCCTGGCTAGAGTGCCGTGGCATCATCCTAGCTCACAGCAACCTCAAACTCCTGGGCTCAAGCGATCCTCCTGCCTCAGCCTCCTGAGTAGCTGGGACTACAGGCATGGGCCACCATGCCTGGTTAATTTTTTCTATATATTTTTTTTAG